>ONZH01013563.1:0-113825 GCA_900303285.1 Rhinella marina
CGTTAGTTGACTGGGTCAGCCATTCATCTATCTCCTCCCTGATGGTCCGGAGGAGCTCCTGCCCACTGTGGCTCCGTTCACCCAGTCTCACCAAATGGAGGATAGCCTGAGAGCGCCGGGCCTGACATCGGTGGTAAGACACTGGGGCAGGTTGGACTGCAGTAAAAGCGGCGGATGGTTGCAAGGTGGTGGAGGCAGAACTTGTGCTTCCCGCTGCTGGCCCCCTAAAGCACCGTGGAGGTGACAGTGGCAAGAATGGGCCAACTTCCTGATGGTCTTCTGGGAGGATGTTGACCCAATGGGGCAGTAACAGACATGTACTGCCCTTGGCCATAATTTGAGGACCAGACATCAGCACTCAGGTGCACGGTCTTGGACACCGAGAGTCCCAATGAGTCGCCAACCTTTTTCTGCACATAACTGTGCAGTGATGGGACAGCTTTGCCAGAGATGTAGTGGCGGCTGGGGACTCACCATCTGGGGTGCGCACACGCCATGAAATCCCTGAAAGGCTGGGAGTCCACAAGGTTGAAGGGCAGGGACTGAAGCACCAGCAGCTTAACCAGGTGCCCGGTCAGTTTCTGGGCCATGGGATGGCTGCTGGAATACACCTGACGTCTGCCCATGGACTCAGTCACGGATTGCTGCCTCATAAGCGGTGTAGATGGCAGTGACACTGTGCTGGTGCTGGCACCTGAGGCTGACGAGCCCTGAGTTCCACTGAGAGGATGCTGCATGATGGGATCTGCAGTGTATGGTGCATCCTGACAGGAGGTGGTATTGGGGTCACGGTTCTTCCAGGTCTGTTGGTGTTGCCTTTCCATATGCTTTCGCATCGATGTTGTCCCGAGATTATCACCCCTACCACGACTGACCCTCTCATTGCACAGCAGGCACAAAGCGATGTGCTTATCTTTCCCCAGGCGGAAGAACTGCCAGACGACAGAGGACCGTGGTTTGCTGACAGCCACGGGGGGTCTTGCTGGCTGTTGACTGCCACTGCTGCCTGAGGGTACCCTCTCAGGACCAAGGCTTTGAGAGGGTGATCTCTGCCTGGTAGCTTGGCTTTTACCCCTCCCTCTTGTGCCTCGTTTCCTTGCAACAGTGGGATGTTGCTGCGTCGATGGCACCTCTATTTCCTCCCCTGATGATGAGGATGATGCTGCTTGAGGGCGCCACGTCCAATCAGAAACATCATCATCAAACTCCGCACCACTGCTACTTTCCTCCGGTGGCTGGGACAGGATATCAGGTGTGGCACTGGATGCCCCTCCCTGGCTCTGTTGACTGCTTACAGCCAACACCTCCTCTGGAGTCTCAGTACGTTCCACCCGCTGACTTTGGTGGACTTCCTCCTCCTCCTCCTCATTACTAAAAAGTAGAGATGAGCGAGTAGTGTTCGATCGAGCCGGTATTCGATCGAATACTACGCTATTCGGCATACTCGATTTCGATCGAGTATAACGGCGATGGCGCACTTAGAATTAGTTTCCCCTCCCACCTTCCCTGGCGCTCTTTTTCCACCAATCACCATGCAGGGGGGGTATGACAGGCCCGCGGAGCACGCTGGCAGCGCGAAAACGGCGTCTACATGGATTGGCTGGAAAAACCACGTGACCTCGAATCATAAAAACTCAGCTCTTCCTGCTCGTTCGCATATGCTGCGTGAACTTAGTCAGGGACAGAGGCTGGAGAAGGGAGAGAGAGGTTTTAGCTGTTGGACAGGCAGGAGCGTGATTAAAAGCCCTTATCAGGGCTACTATAGTGCAGTACAGTGATAGCTTTACTACCATATACACTCTGCAGAGAACGGCTGCTGTATTCAGGGATAGCTGCTGGAGTAGGGACAGAGAGAGGCATTAGTGGTGTATTAGGTGCTCTGCTACATACCAAACTATATTTGGCACTACTGTTCTGCGTTCTTTTTGGCTGCAAAACCCTGTTATATACCTAGTGTGTATATGCACCATCTGATCTTCTGGCAGTATACGGCTGTGTACATTTTTTTTTTTTTAAATACAGTTTCTTTGGCTCTAGTGTTCTGGGTTCTGTGTGCCTGCAATACCCTTTTTGTATACCAGGTGTAAATACCCACCGTCTGACCTGTTAGTACACGGCTGTGTACCTAGAAATATTAAAAAAAAAAGGCATTTTATTTGGCACCTGTACTGTGCGTTCTGCGTGCTTGCAAAATTATTTTATATACGTGGAGTTAATACACACCGTCTGACCTGTTACACCGCTGTTGAGGCCTGAGCAGTGTGAACAGGTGGTGCGATGGATAGCCGATAGCGCTTCCACACAGTTGTCCACCAGCCAGTCATCCACACAGTCTCACTCTGACCCTCCTTCCTCCACACCTGGCCAACAGAGTCAACCCACCCTTGACCCCTCCCAGGAGCTCTTTTCGGGTCCTTTTTCAGATGTGCCGGAAGAATCCCTGGAGCTACCAGAGGAATTTGTTTGTAGTGATGCCCAACCACTTGAGTATTCGCCATCTCCTGCTGATGTGGACCCTGAACCAGCATCTGTTATCATGAGCGATTATGATGATGAGACGCAGTTGCCATCAAGGGAGGCTGTTGGAATGTCCAGTGGGCAGGAGGAGGAGCAGAGTGAGGAAGTGGAAGAGGAGGTGGTGGATGACGAAATGACCGACCCCACTTGGCCAGGGGTGATGTCCAGCGGGGAAAGCAGTGGAGAGGTGGTGGTCTGCGCAGCACCGAAAAAGGCAGCAAGAGGCAGAGGGATGTCCAGAGGCAGAGGGATGTCCACAGGCAGAGGGATGTCCACAGGCAGAGGGATGTCCAGAGGCAGAGGACAGTCCAGACAGAGAAGTGAGGCCACAGCCAGCAGGGCCGAAGCTGTTCCCGGCAGCAGGCAGTCGCGCGAAGCTCCCCCATCGAGGCCTCGTACTTCTGTGGTGTGGAGATTTTTTAATGTTTGTGCGGATGACAAACTGAGCGCGGTTTGCACACTCTGCCACTCAAAACTGAGTAGGGGCTCTGAGAAGAGCAATATGACCACCTCAGGCATGCGGCGTCACTTGGAAGTCAAGCACTGGGCTGAGTGGGAGAGAGCAAACGCAATACAACCTGCGCAAGGTCTTCCTGCCACTGCCTCTTCCCCTTTGTTGTGTGCTGCCACTGCGGTCCAGACCTCCAGCCAGGACACCTCCACATCTGCCTCTACTTTGGGGCCTTCTCCTTCAGCCTCCCCTTCCCCCGCATCTTCGCCTGCACCTTCACACTCCTCGTCCCATCAACTGTCCATCTCGCAGGCGTTCGACCACAGGCGGAAGTACACCTCGAGTCACCCCCAAGCCCAAGCCTTAAACTGCCACATCTCCAAACTGCTGGCCCTGGAGATGTTGCCGTTTAGGCTTGTGGAGACGCAGGCCTTCCGCGACTATGGCGGCTGCCACACCTCGCTATTCCGTCCCCAGCCGCCACTACTTTTCCCGGAGTGCCGTCCCCGCCCTGCACCAGCACGTGTCGCGTAACATCAGGCGGGCCCTGAGGTACGCAATCAGCGCAAAGGTCCACTTGACCACCGACTCGTGGACAAGCGCTTGCGGCCAGGGACGATACATCTCTTTGACGGCACACTGGGTGAATGTTGTGGAAGCGGGGACGGGGTCGCAAACAGAGACGGCCTACCTACCACCCCCGCCCAAGATTGCCAGCACGGGCTCTGATAAACCCCCCTCCTCTTCCTCCTCCTCCTCTGCCTTAACATCGCCCTCAGCCGCTAGCTGGAAGCGTTGCAGCACTGGCGCGGGGAGACGTCAGCAGGCGGTGCTTAAGTTCATCAGCTTGGGCGACAGGAAGCACAGCGCCCCAGAGGTGAGGGACGCCATATTGCAGCAGACGGAGATGTGGCTGTCACCGCTGCAGCTAGGACCAGGCATGGTCGTGTGCGATAACGGCCGTAACCTGGTGGCGGCTCTGGAGCTTGCCGAACTCAATCACGTACCATGCCTGGCCCACGTTTTTAATCTGGTAGTCCAAAAATTTCTAAAGACTTACCCCAACCTGGCAGAGCTACTGGTGAAAGTGCGGCGCTTGTGCGCTCACTTTCGGAAGTCAACTGTAGCTGCTGCTAGCTTAAAAAAACTCCAGCAACGCCTCAATTTGCCTGAACATCGGCTGTTGTGCGACCTGCCGACTCGCTGGAATTCCACCTATTCCATGTTGGCCAGGGTGTGTGAGCAGCAGAGAGCATTGATGGAGTACCAGATTATGAATCCACGCGTACCTCCAACTCAGCTCCCTCAGTTTGCCAACCACGAGTGGCCATGGATGGCGGACATATGCGATGTACTGCGTATCTTTGAGGAGTCCACCAAGAAGGTCAGCAGCGAGGACGCTATAGTGAGTGTAACCATCCCGCTCCTATGCGTCCTTAAAGAATCGCTCATCGCAATAAGGGAGAACGCATTGCACGCAGAGGAGACGGGGGTAGGAGGAGACGCAACGGAGCTACACAGTCAGACCACACTTTTGTCTGCTTCTCGGTGGCAGTTGCAGGAGGAGGAGGAGGATGAGGAGGAGGAGGACGACGACGTGGAGGTGGCTGTGGAAGAGGAGGCGGATGCTGGCGGCGAGGGTAGCAGTCAGGCTGTGTGTGTCCCATTGGTTCAGCGCGGATGGGGCGGAGAGGAGGCGGAAGAGGAAGAGGAGGAAATGGCAAGTGATCCTTCTGGTGGGGGCAGTGACGTCATGCCTATTCAGAGTCTGGCACACATGGCTGACTTCATGCTGGGCTGCTTTTCCCGGGACACACGTGTTGTCCGGATAGTGGAGAACAAACTGTACTGGGTCTTCTCACTCCTGGACCCCCGGTATAAAGATAACGTCTCCTCTTTTATTCCGGTAGAGGAGAGGACGAATCGATTGCTGGAGACCAGAGGGAACTCGTGCAGAACATGATGGAGATTTTCCCACCCACCATCGCTGGCGGCAGAGAGGAGAGGGTCTCCCAGAGTCCCACAACATCGATCAGGCCCACAGCCACCAGGGGAACACTCTCCAAGGTGTGGGACACGTTCATGGCACCCCCTCGTGCAACTTCCATCACTGCGGGGCCCGCTATCAGCAGGAGGGACAAGTATCGGCAGATGTTGCGGGAGTACCTGGCAGACCGTACCCCAGTCCTCCCCGATCCCTCGGCGTCCTACACTTACTGGGTCTCCAAGTTGGACACGTGGCTGGAACTGTCCCTGTACGCCTTGGAGGTGCTTGCCTGCCCTGCCGCCAGCGTGCTATCAGAAAGGGTGTTCAGCGCAGCCGGGGGCATTATAACCGATAAGCGCAGCCGCCTGTGAACCGACAGTGCCGACAGGCTGACGCTAATCAAAATGAACAGCAAGTGGATTGACCCGGACTTTGCTTCTCCAACAGTGGAAAGCAGCCAAAAGTGAAGTGCCATCTGTATGAAGTGCCATTTCCTCCTCCACCTCCTCCTCCTTAACCGGCCTACAAACAATTTTTCTCATGGCTCACCTCTTGGGCCTACAAACAATTTTTAAGAGGTCTCACCTCTTGGGCCTACAAACAATTTTTATTATGGCTCACCTCTTGGGCCTTAATACAATTGTTAAGAGGTCTCACCTCTTGGGCCTACAAACAATTTTTAAGAGGTCTCACCTCTTTGACCTCCACATAATTTTTAAGAGGTCTCACCTCTTGGGCCTACAAACAATTTTTCTCATGGCTCACCTCTTGGGCCTACAAACAATTTTTAAGAGGTCTCACCTCTTGGGCCTACAAACAATTTTTTATTATGGCTCACCTCTTGGGCCTTAATACAATTGTTAAGAGGTCTCACCTCTTGGGCCTACAAACAATTTTTAAGAGGTCTCACCTCTTTGGCCTCCACATAATTTTTAAGAGGTCTCACCTCTTGGGCCTACAAACAATTTTTCTCATGGCTCACCTCTTGGGCCTACAAACAATTTTTAAGAGGTCTCACCTCTTGGGCCTACAAACAATTTTTAAGAGGTCTCACCTCTTTGGCCTCCACATAATTTTTAAGAGGTCTCACCTCTTGGGCCTACAAACAATTTTTAAGAGGTCTCACCTCTTGGGCCTACAAACAATTTTTATTATGGCTCACCTCTTGGGCCTTAATACAATTGTTAAGAGGTCTCACCTCTTGGGCCTACAAACAATTTTTAAGAGGTCTCACCTCTTTGGCCTCCACATAATTTTTAAGAGGTCTCACCTCTTGGGCCTACAAACAATTTTTCTCATGGCAAAGTTCGTAACGAATCTGGTTTGTTACGGTTCGCTTCGCTCATCCCTACTTTCTATCTATCTATCTATCTATCTATCTATCTATCTATCTATCTATCTATCTATCTATCTCTCAGTCATTACTACATATAAGTGACCGATTCCAGGGAAACCGCCCCAGACAAATATCCCTCCTCCATCAAATTTTACAGAAGGTACATTATTATGCCCAGATTCATTCAGCAGGCAAAATGTAATTCTTCACTTCAAAGGGCATTTCCACTTCTCCAGAGTCCAATGTCCACATGCTTTACACTCCTACTGAAGCTTGGCATTGTGCATACTGATCTTAGAATTACATTGCAGCTGACCAACCACGGAACTCATTTTTAAGGGGTTATCCAGGAATGGATAATGATGACCTATCCTCAGGCACCCCCACCGATCAGCTATTCCAGGGAGCTGTCGCTCTCTGGTGAACGCAGTTGGCCACCTGCATCTATCCAAGCACAGCGCCCTACATTGCATAGAGGCAGTGCTTGGTATTGCAGCTCAGCCCCTTTCTCTTCTACAGGGCTCAGCTGCAACTAGGACATGGGACCGATGTACGGTGATGTAATATGGCCTAGGAAGAGGTTGTGATGCTCACAGCCTGCCCAGCCTCTTCTAACAGCTGATCAGCAGGGGGTCCTGGGTGTTGGACCCCTGCTGATCTGATACTGATGTCCTATCCTGAGGATAGGTCATCAATGTTAATTAATTACCCCTTTAATCTTGGCTGATGTGGTGTCACTGGTACTACTACTATTAGTCTACGGTGATTGTTTGACTGTGTGCTTCATTTTATGCAACTGATTGCCATGACCGTGGCTGAAAGTAGCGCAGCCCTTGTGTCTCTCTAACTATTCGCAGAAAAATAGTGATCTATGACATTCCTTAACTCAGTCACTCTATACAGTAAGGAGCTACCAGCCACTTTTAAGGTTGCAGTGGGTCCTTTACCTACCGGATGGACTGTACACCCTTCTTGGAACATTTATCGATCATTAGCGCCAGTTATTGTATTTTAATGTCAAAATTGATTATGTTTGCATTTTATAAAACCATTAGTTATTATAACTCTATCTATCTATCTATCTATCTATCTATCTATCTATCTATCTATCTATCTATCTATCTTTCTGTATCAGTGGCTGGCACTGGTGCCTTGCAGCGCTGGCGTCCTGGATTCAAATCTGACCAAGGACCACATCTGCATGGACACGAGTATTATTGAAAGTGCATGCTGGTCAAGTTTATAGGGACATTTAAAAAAAATTGATTCATGTAGAATCCATACACTCAGCTCTATTTGAGGCATGAAAGACCTGCCTCTGGAGGATACACCCAAACACACTGGGACAACCCACTTACGAGAAGGTCAGTTAAAAGCCCTGACTGAATTGCTGGCTGTCTTTGAAAATTAGGCACAGTCCCTGCAAATTAAGGACTGTGGACAACTATGAATGTTGCTTCCTTTTTTTTTCTTAACCTATTCTCAGCTCTTTTGGATACATTTTTCTCAGTGAACAACCCCTTTAAAGAGAACCTGTCATCAACTTTATGCTGACTTCACTGAGGGTAGAATAAATTAGTGACATAAATACTGATTTCAGCGGTGTGTCACTCATGAGCTAAATGTAAGTGGTTGCCGAGAACCAGCATCATAATCATTGCAGCCCAGGGCTTGAAAAGAGTCAAATCTACCTGAGAAGAGTCACGTTTATTCCTAATCTCCTGCTCTCCCGTCCATCTGCTGATGATTAGCAGTTGTCTCCTAGAGAGAAAGGGAGAAAACTAGGTAGAATCCTGTCAGTCATCAGCAGGTGGGCGGGGAGAGCAGGAATTCATGAATAACCAGGGCTCTTCTCAGGTGGCCGGGACTCTTTTCCAGGCCCAGTCTGCAATGTTTGTGATGTTGGTTCTCGGCAACTACTTACTTTTATCTTATAAATGACAGACTGCTGTGGGCAGCATAAAGTTGATGACAGGTTCCCTTTAAATATGTGTCTAATGTGTATACAGTTAATTTATCAAAGTTTACATGTCACATGTTTGTCCAGTAGACAGGTGCTGGAGGACGTGGTGACCATAGTGACAAACTGTTTACTTCCTCTCTGACTTAATGTAATAACCTGAGATGATGATGATTTCTGTTATCCTTTTTATTTTATGCCTTCAAAGCCTTTGTTTATTGACTTAAGCGTGTATTATTAGCCGGCTCATGCAGAACCACAGCTAACAAAGATCCCTGATGAAATTATCTCTCTGCCCATTACCTCCTGCACTGCATCACTAGCTAATGATTGATGGACCTACTATAGTGTGTTTATATTATTGTGTATATATATAGTCATTGTCCTCTTTCACACTCTCAATATTTTGTTATTGTCATGTTCCAAATGTTCATAAATTACAATAAATAAATAAATAAATAAAACAAACATAAAACAACCAATAGTATCAGAAATAAATACAAGGCCTGATATTGGGATATTTATTTAAAAGGATTCTCCTCAAAAATTGATAGTCTCTCCATAGGATCGGCCATCAGCATCAGACAGAAGAGGGACCATTCTAAGCACCCCCCAGCTTTACATCTGTTTTAACAGTTTTTAGCTCATCTCTACTTTGAATGTTTTTGGGAGTCATGGAGAACACAATTGCTAATTAACATATTTTCAAATTGAGCTAATTGTGTCCTTTCTGCCATCTTCTGTAAGGGTCTATTCACACAGTGTTGTCACTCTAAATATGTTTCTTTTTATTTGATTTCTACAGAATCATTGCAATCAATTCCAAAAAGCGTGATCCATGTGAATGGATGCTCAGGGTTAAAATACAAAGCAGATCTACTCCAAAAAGAATGAGTTTCCGTATCTCTCCGCAGACAGACTCTTCATTCTGTTTCTGATTTCTGCATATTTCCTGTGAACATGAAGGCGTGCGAGGAGGTCATTGTCATAACAATGTCAGCGTAAGTGACATGATCCTAGAAGAAAACCCGACGAGACTGTGTAATTTAAAGAAACATCGTCTCCACACGATTATGGATGCTGATAATATATCTCTTATGGTTGAAGGATAGAGAACCTCTCCCTTGAGACCCGAAATATGTTGTGGAATATAATTTCTTATTATCTGAGATATTATAAACTGCATAGAACCAGCTGAGTGAGAGAGTTAATGGAACAATACTGAATCCTCCTCCGATGACTTGTTTCCTTCCTTTTTGAATTTGCAATTGTGCCTCGTTCCTGACAACCTTGTGCTAACCATCTCAGCCCGCTGATGAGATAATAATGTCTAATCCATTAATTAATATTTTTTCCATTAAGTTAAATTGACTTCACACTTCTGCAGCGATACCATTAGGCATTTATTTTTCCCAGGAGCCGACCATGATGTATGATGTGACTGTGATAAAAATAGGATTAATAATGAATCATTGGTGGAAGGACTAGAGTAAGGGGCCGTTTACATCACATTTTAGCTCTCCATTGAACATTTGACTGGGTGAATATGTTTGAATACCTGAAAATAGTATTTAGCCAGCCCCTTCACACATAGCCACCCCCTTCCACCATTGCTCAAGTCGAGGAAACCCCCTCTTTAAGCCAGAAAGCCAAGCAGATCAGTAAGAGTGGCTCCTTCTCTTTGGAGCACGGTGCTTGTGATGCATTGTTGCCATGCATTTTATTTGTTAACGTGTAATCGTTGATTTCTAATGTTAATCTGTTTTCCCTTAGTCCTAACAGCAGAAACAATAATGTGGTATTTCTGCTCCTGTGTACTAGTAGGACAGATAGAATTTTTAATTTAATCAAATGAATCACTAATTAATTAGAGACCTCTGAGCTTATATGAAGATACCTAGACCCTCTTGCCTTGTGTTTTCTATAAAGAAGCAAAAAAGCAAGTGGGTCAGTCAGCACATCCCAATGCGCAGGTGCACGTCACCATGGCTAGAAACTCGTTTTTCTTTTTTTTTTCTTTATTATTAAGAAGTAACATACTTAGGGAGGGAAGCTTGTGCTGCTTTTAGGACTAAGGCTACTTTCACACTAGCGGCATGGGTGTCCGGCAGTTGTAATTGTGTTGTAATTTTAGTCCAGCTGCCTCTCGACATGTTTGCCGTACTGCGGCCGGAACTCTGTCCCGCCCCCATTATAGTGAATGGGGACGGAGGGTAGTTCCGGACGAACACCTGCACTAGCGGCAACACAGACACCCTGCCACTAGTGTGAAAGTACCCTAAGGGAAAACAGATTAACCTTAGAAATCAACGATTCCATTACATCCTAACCAGCATCACAATAATGGGGAATTAACAAAAGGTATTCCCATAGATAAGGCCCTCTTGTGTGGTCAAACTCAAATAGCCCACCACGGAACAGCCTCTTCTGAGAACTGTAAATGTAACATACAGAAGTATGACAGGAACTCCACAAGGAAAGTCTTTGCATAATAAAAAGTTATAAAAATTCCCCATAAACTTTCTGTATCAGCAGCTCACGATTTTTTTACATCGCTTCTCGCTGTCATTTATGTTTTCTTCCATTGAATGAAGATTTGATGTAGCCATCAGAACTGCATCATGTAACCATTGTGTCTATCAGATGACCGAGACAGGAATTGTATCCACTGGAAGCAAACAATTAGGGCTCCTATTGAATGACAGCAAGCAGAGATCTTGAAAACCAAGAAGAATTTATGAAAAGTACTGCAAAATGTCACCACTTTTCATTATACAACAGATAACTTATGCTGAGCCTGAGACCAGATAAAACATATATATAAAATCCATATTTTCCTAGTTCTTCAGGTTTTTATTTGTGTCCGTTTCATTGTCACTAAACAATAAACTATTAAAATGTGTGGGAAGTGAAAGCGTCGGATGGAAGTAACTTGTTCCCAAAGCCCAAGGACTTAATCAATAGCAATTTTAGCTCTGCGGAAGGCAAATGTACTGTCATCCTGACAGCTGATTGGTAACTTATCTCAAATCATGTCTTCTTCTTCTAAATCTGGCTGTTTTTTTAAGAGGACACGTCACCTCTCCTGACATGTCTGCTTTAGAAAATACTTCCCCATTATATAACAATCCTGGAGCATCTATTCTTATAACTTTGCACTGTGCCGTTCCTCTATTAATCCTCCTGAATATTTATGAATATGTTGACAACTGGGTGTTGCCATTCTTCTTGTCAAAGGGATTTGTCCATACACCGCTGGGGAGAAATAACAGTGGAATAGCACAGTGCAGTACTGAAAAAAAAGGCTACATAACCTGCCATTTTACGAGTAATACAATTACAGATATAGCAATCATCATCTTGATTCTTAATAATAAAAACTGAATATAAAATTAGGTAGAAATGGTGTACGTCTTCCTAGACCATGGTTCACATGACCATATCATACAAGACTGCACACTCCATTAAAGGGTTAGTCCCATCTCAGACATTGTCTGACCTCTAGGACCCACATCTATACTGAGAATGGAGCCTGCAAAGTCCCGAAGTAGTCGGGTTACCAGGGGTGCACCACCAATGAGATGAGGTGAGGCGATTGCCTCAGGCAGCACCAGGTAGGGGCAAGAGGGGGCAGCAGAAGGGGGACTATCTGTTTCTGCAGTATAGTATTGGGAAGCACAGTGGGCACAGTATGTGGCGCTGTATAACCCTGTATGTTCTGTAGCGCTGTATGTAATGTTTTCAGGTACTGTAACAGTAGGGCTGGAGGGAAGGGGTTAGGTTAAGAAATTGGCATTGGGAGTTGGGGCGCCGTTTCAGTTTTCATCTCAGGCAGCAGAAAGGCTAGGTGCACCCCTGTTCGTGGTAGCAAATCAATTTTCCCTGAAATAGTGTAAAAAAAAAATCATAATTACCTCATCAATTACCTGCCATCTTGATTGAAGATCTCGCATGAAATCCCATGCGTGAGATTTCGCGCTCGATCTTCAATCATGATGGTGGCGGCCAGCCTGTCGCGAGCAAATGGATGAGGTAAGCATGATTGAATTTTTTTTATTTTACGATTACACGGGATATCTGAGGGATACATCGGGGGGGGGGGGGGTGTATGGCGGCGCAATCCCTATTATTGCACCCACTGCTTACAAAGAAATGCACTTCGTCACAAAGTCATTCGTCAAGAAGCAAATGTTTTTGTAAAATTTGGCAAAGAAGCCGAATCAAATTTTTGAATACTTCGCTCATCTCTACATGTAGACATCATGTCACACTTTCAGTCCAGTGGAGAAGAAGGGTGTTCGGAGTTGGACCTGAAGCACAGGTGACAGGTGAGACTTTTTTTTTTCTTTTTTGCACCCTGTCCTGCCACATAAAGAGATCCCCGTTATAGGGTACTGTTATTTGTATAATAATATGACAGTACATCATATGGAGTAGACACCAAAAAAAGTTATCACACAGGACACCATCTAATGTGAGGCTGAGTCTGGCTGCGGTTTATGTTTTCTTACAAAATTTACCTTTTAATGTTAAATTTTGCAATTCTGTAACACCCCAGAGTAGTGTTACAACTCTTCGTAACCAGCTTCTATCTGTGTGCTACTCTGAAAATGTAATTCTGTGCATTAATGTCATCACCAGCATTAATATGTATTATATTCAATGTTATGCAACTGTTTCCCATGTAATGTACCTGGTGTACCAGCAGGTGTCAGTAAATACTACAGCAGATTCAGATGTAGTTTTACCAGAATGGTACGGTCCTTAGTCCATTCTGACCCCCTCTGCTGGAGAGAAGTTAAGTTCTTCCAACTTCCTGCAGTGAGGAGGGAAATGACAGTTAAGACAGTTTAGTCAGTGAGTTGTCCCCTATCCCCCGTCTGGGGAGGACATGTGCAGGACAGCAGAGCACTTTCAGCTCTGCTGTACCCTAAAGACTGAGTAATATTGCCTGCAATAAGGCACTACATTACTCTCAAGGGAAGCCAGACTTAAGAAGTAACCTCAGCTTAGAACAGGAAGCCTGAAACCTGTATTCCCAAGCATCTGCCAAGTATGCATAAAGCTGCACTTGAGTTATTTGCATTCAAAGTTAAGTTAATAAAACTACGTTGGACCATTCCCAAAAGTCTGCGCATAATTCCCATCTGACGACCCTCAATTACTACTACTAGTAATTTTCTGCAGCCGCAGCCACCGCCTGGGGCCTGTTCATCTCACGACGTAGGAACACCGTGCCAATCCCACCAAAGACTTGAGTGGCCTAAATACCCCTTGGCACTCCTTCCACTGGGACATAAAGGAAAATCACCTTAGAGGGCCCTGGAGGGGGAAAGGGTCGCCCCCGTAGCAACCACGGTGTTCCGCTCGCTGCAATTGGCGTCACGAACAGGATGAGTCTGAAGTGCCTACATCGCTAAGGTCACAACTCAACCATCCCTAAAACAGACTTTAAACTAATAGCCTTTTATCTACAAGGCCAGGAAGTTTGACAGATGTCTACTGAAAAATGACTTTGACACAGTTGCTGCGGTGCAAACGGCGCAAAACGCTGCGCGCCGGCAACAACGCCATTTTCTCACTAGTGGCGCAGCTTCTTCATGCTGAAGCAAAGAAACCGCCCCCTCAAGAGCGGGAAAACCATGGCACCCCCCCCTGTAGCGTGGGAACATCCAATCCAGCCAGCCAGGAACTTACTGTGGGGAGCATTGAGAGCGAAGACTCCACCCCCTTAGCTCCTCCTCCATCTCCTGTGTGTACGAGAAGCAGAGTGTGAACAACATGGCGTCCCATCAGCGTGGTCCTAGTTGGGGGGATATGGTCTGGGGCACCGACCCATATGAGCCTACACCTAGACCAGCGGAGGTTTATCTGGACCAAGTCATCCGCAAGGCACAGCTTGAGCCGAACCCCGAAGTGCTTCATCTACCGGTGATGGCAGCCGGAGATCCTGCAAGCAAGGCCGCACACGTGGTCCCGAAGATGGACGCAACCAGTGGTGTACTCAGGAAGCCACCGTACGTCCGGGCCAAAGTCCGAGTCGAGACGGCCGGGCCTGCAGAGGAAGTCCACAACCGAGTGGCCGGAGTCCCCACCTCGCCTAAGCCCCGACACAACGACCTTCGACAGAACCCCATCGTTCCTGCTGCGGTAACTAAAAATGTTACTACCCTGTGGGACTACAAAAGGGTTGTAGAAGAGTGGGTGGTCGAGGTGCTGAAACATCCCCGACACGGTGACCCGACTCTCGAGAGGCGCACCGGTACTGTGCTTTGGTTTAGCGTGGAGCGCGGGGTCAGGTTTATTACCGATGAGGAGACGGCGGAAGAACTTTATGTGAACCGCCGCTCTGTGAAGAGTCCATACCTCCCTCCAGCACGACACAACCTCCATGCGGGCGACTTCGTAGAGTTTACGCCTATGAAGAGCCTACAAGACCCCTTTGCCACCGGGGTGAAGGTCATCACCAGACCGCCGAGGCCGGAGGAACCTCCAGAGGAATGGGAAGATCACTCCACGACCGCCACCCTTACTTACTGTCCCCTCTCGGGAGCGGGAGCCAGTCAGCCAGGAGCAACCTCTTCTCAGCGAGCCGGAGCAACTCCTTCCTGAGCTTTCTCCACAGCCAGCGTTCCAGGTGGGTTAGATTACAAGCAGCGAATTTATTTTCAACCCCCTGGCCACGTATCACCTGATGCAGGAGGCACCAGCAGCCCAATCTGTTGCCCAGGGTAGGCCTCTGGCCGAGCCTCTACAATCCGAGGTTCTGTCGCCAGTGACCCCGGCAGGAGCATCCGGGCCTTACAGGGTCCGTTCCCAAATGGTTGCCGCAATCACCAGTGTGACCACTGGGACCCTGCCCAGACAGGTGCCACAAGCATCTTTGAGAGGATGCTGGGGAATGGCCGCTGCCTACCGTGAGGCCTATCAGAGGCAGGAGCACCCTCTCATGTCGTTCAGCTCAAGCAGCAGCGACGAGGAGCTGGAGGCTTTCCACTAGAGGGAGCCCCATCTACATCTACAGTAAACTTTAAGATTACTGGGAGCCACCACGTGGACTGATCCTTGAAGGGTGAGAGCCTGTTGGCTTTATGTTGTGTTTGTTGCCCTGTTGGTTTCTATCCAGAAAGACACATGTGTCAGGACTCCCCCCATCTTCAATCATCCAAGTTGCACCAAGTTTGTGCATTTTATCCCTTTTTCCCCCTTTTCAGGTTATTGGGGAATCACTTTTAAAAGGGTTTTTCAAGAAACCGTTTCTGCTATTTATAACCTATTTTATTACCCATGTGGATTACAAATTTCAATTGAATTTGGGACTTTGTTCCAGTTCCAAGCCAAAGAAGAAGAAAAGATGGACTTGAATGTAACCACAGACATCCTATATTATGCCTTTAATATATTTGCACTTAAATGTTTGCACTAATATGTTACCTTTCAGCAACGTTCAAGAATATTGCCCATTGTGTGTGTTTCTTTGCAGGTACCACAATGTGTCCTCCAATGCACTTTAATGTATAGTCATGCACTTAGCCAGATAATTAGTACCTTACTTGTCTCTACCTCAGATATATATACTGCCACACTAACGGTTCATGGTAGCCAGGTGTCAGAGCCACAAGCAGTTTTCTCTTTATTCCTTCAGGGTTATCCTCGCTGCTATAGATGTGTCTTATATATGTCAGGAGAGCGTATAGTCTCTCACTAGAACTGTGGCAGGACGGGCAGGATTCCTCCTCCTAGTTCACTATGTCCTGAGGCCTTGTGCACCGCCTCCAGGAAAAAATAACTTGCAGCTATTGATAGTCAGGTTGTTCATCTGCTGAGAGGGGATAACAGAGATCGGACACCCTACTCACAAGGCAGGAACATACCAGCATAGTAGCTCAATTGTCTAGATGTGTATGTAATGTCATTTATATGTATCTATTTCGTGCAGCACATTGTACTTATTGGATTCCCTGTAAGCTTTCCTATATCCTAATCCTGTATGCTAATCCTAAGCACAAGCCGAGGACGGCTTGACTTTAAGTAAGGGGGAATGTAACACCCCAGAGTAGTGTTACAACTCTTCGTAACCAGCTTCTATCTGTGTGCTACTCTGAAAATGTAATTCTGTGCATTAATGTCATCACCAGCATTAATATGTATTATATTCAATGTTATGCAACTGTTTCCCATGTAATGTACCTGGTGTACCAGCAGGTATCAGTAAATACTATGGCAGTAAAAACTATTCCAACTTCCTGCAGTGAGGAGGGAAATGACAGTTAAGACAGTTTAGTCAGTGAGTTGTCCCCTATCCCCCGTCTGGGGAGGACATGTGCAGGACAGCAGAGCACCTTCAGCTCTGCTGTACCCTAAAGACTGAGTAATATAGCCTGCAATAAGGCACTACATTACTCTCAAGGGAAGCCAGACTTAAGAAGTAACCTCAGCTTAGAACAGGAAGCCTGAAACCTGTATTCCCAAGCATCTGCCAAGTATGCATAAAGCTGCACTTGCTGGACACCAAGCTGAAGGATGAACTGAGTTATTTGCATTCAAAGTTAAGTTAATAAAACTATGTTGGACCATTCCCAAAAGTCTGCGCATCATTCCCATCTGACGTATTGAGTGGCCTAAATACCCCTTGGCACTCCTACCACTGGGACATAAAGGAAAATCACCTTAGAGGGCCCTGGAGGGGGAAAGGGTCGCCCCCGTAGCAACCACGGCGTTCCGCTCGCTGCAATTTCTAAAAAAAACTAAAATACTGTACTCAGGGTCCATTGTTGGAATATGTAACGTCTGATTAGAAATGTTCTTTAAAGCTGTATAATTGCAGAAAAGTTCGTCCCATCCTCCGCTGTACGTTTGTAAGACTGAGCATTGAGATATGCACTTCATAATGAATTGTACAAATTTAGCTTGAATTAAAATTCATGCAATAGCGAGTAATTGCAGTTATTAACGCCTTGCTTACTTGCTTCCATTTATAGGTGCGGCATAGAAAGGTATAATTATTTTTGGCAAGTGCAGCATATCGGGAGCAAATCAGTATTTACAGAGATGTGCTATTACTATTGGAACTATTTTATACGTAGAAATCCACTGTATTGCTAAAATACTTCAAATTTAACAAGTTTAGCCATGTCTTGTTGATGGTTATAGTTTAAAGCATAACCAACCGTTCAATAAAGTACATGAGGGGTAACACTATTTCTGCCCAGTGTTTCACTTGTATCTGGCATTTTTAGCAGTTTTCCTATGTGCATTGTGAATAGAGATGAGCGAATCGAATCCCACAAAGTGGAATTCCATCCGAATTTCAGGATAAATTTGATTCGCCTCGAAGCCGAATTCCCCATGCTTCATGTTAGTGAATCCACTTAACCTAAAATAGTGTAAAAAAAAAAATCATACTTACCGCTTCCATTTGCTCTTGACGGGCCGGCAGCCGACATCTTGATTGAAGATCTCCGCCGAAATCCTGTGCGTGGTGACATATGACGTCATCACGCAGGCCAATGTGAAGGTGTGAAGACGTCATCTCCGCCATGCAAGATTTCATGTCAGATCTTTAAGCAAGATGGCGGTGGCCGGCCTGTCGCAAGCAAATGGAGGCGGTAAGTTTGATTAAATTTTGAATTTAATTTTTTTCATGTTAATTTTACACCGTTTTTACACTCAGATGCAGCGATCATGTATGAATGTGGCATCTGAGGGGTACAATGATGGGGGGTGGCGCTATCGCCGTTCCCTGTCATTGCACCTACTGCTTACAAAAAATGCGCTTCGTGATAAAGTAATTTGCCACAAAGTGAATTTTTTTTGTAAATTTCGTCGAAGCAGCTGAATCGAACTTTTCAATAATTCGCTCATCTCTAATTGTGAATATCTAGTTTGCAGTTCTCTCAGACACGTTGGGTGGAGACTCGTTTATATCCATTGCACACAGAAAATAGAGGAGAATCTGCTTTATAACCTCATGCTCCTGCCCACTCCTCCTCCTCCCCTCTCCATAGACTTGTATTGACATGTTTAATATGATCTTCCTGTCTCAAGATGAAAGTTATAGCATTTTTCAAAGCAATTAGAGGGGGGGGGCATCTAAACAGCTGATAGGATGAGAACTAGACGTTTCTTACTGATAAAACATATTATAAAGTTTCTTGTCGTCACTTTTACTATTGATTTATGTAAAGTTCTGAGAAAGTACAGTGACTCTTTAACACTAATTTCTATTTTCTCAGGGACCCAGCTACTTACTTACCATATTGAATACACTTGAGATTACTGGACATTGGTCAATTCTGTAGCCATTGTGTCTACTGTCTCCAGTGGGACAGCTACACCGAGGTAGACTCCCTCTCCTCCTACACTGCAGTTCTGTTGGCTATCACTTACCCATGTAGCCTCTTTTGTTTACAGAAGCAGGGGTGACTGCTGCTATCATAACCAGGTCAGGGCCATGCTTTAGGCCTGGTCTTCTGCCCTTGGTCCATACATCAGAACCTGCCCTGGGCAAGGGTAACGACTGCAAGTCAGTGGCGACACCAAGTAGAGGCCCTTGTGACCCAGGGGCTGAACATCACCTGTGATCAAGAAGGTCCAGCTTGAACTAGCAAGTAAATATGGACTATGCCTTGAAGGAGAATCAATTGTTAGCCTTCAAGACACTGCAACATAAACGCACTATACCTTTTAGAGACTGTCAAGAGTTCTATATCTTCATATTAAGTGATGCAACCAACAAATGTATGGACTACGTATATGTGTGGTTATGCTCTCCTGAGCTGTGAGCAACTGTATATTTGTGTACAGCTTTTTTTACGGTTTTATTTTTTGTACCTCCACCTGCCTTATTTCTGCGCTGTCCAAAGAAAGGTATGATCCCTCCATACAAACTTAACATTTCTCAACGTACCAGATTAAAGATAGCTTCCAGGAATTAAATATGACCTATCCTCAGGATTGTTTGCTGCTCAGGGCTTGGGTCAGTCTCTCTCAGAAACCCACTAGGTTCCTTTCACATTCTAGACACATTGTATGGACTCCCTTGGTGACTACTCGGTCTCTATCTCTGTCCCTCTGCTGATAGAGCAGCTACTTGGGTGTCCCTCACTTCACAAGCTTGAGTAATTCTTGGCCTCCCCACAGACTATCAGAACTTTCCTTCAGAAACTGTCTAGGCTTCTAACTATCCCCTGGCAGGTTTCTTATGTGCAACTAGTTGTGCACACTTCCACTGCACTACATCACAACTGCTCCACAGCTAAATCTGTGCATTTAAAAGCATGCAGTACTAACCCAACCCCAGTACTAACCCAACCCGGAGACGTCATGCCACAGAGCTACTATGTTTTAATATATGCAAATGAGCCTCTAGGAGCAATGGGGGCATTGCCGTTACACCTAGAGGCTCTGCTGCACCCTCGGCACTTTGATTGACAGGACCAGGCAGTGTAAACGTCATCACACCTGGCCCTGTCACTGAAAGTGCAAAGGGTGCGGCAGTTGCAGAGAGGGCAGAGCCTCTTGGTGTAATGGTAATGCCCCCGTTGCTCCTGGAGGTTCATTTGCATATATTAAAGCTTCATTTTTCTCAGCAATGCGGGCACATATGAACATGGGACCGATACAGATGCCTTCAGCTGCCAAGCGCACATGTAACAGATCAGCCAGTGTCATAGGTATAAATGACCTTTAAAGACTGTATCACTCTCATTACACAGTATTAACCAGGGGCTGCTGCCACGTCATCAGGTCTCCTTTCCGACTGGCATGGCTGTGTGTGAATGAAGAACTTACAGGATATATTACACAATCTCTCTCTTAAGAGGAACGTCACCTCTGACATTTTATTTCCTATCCTCCGGTGGATATGGCGTTGCCTTACACTTGCCCTTATCCATCCCCATGTTCACTTGATTTGTGATCCTGATTAAATTCCTGGTAGCGGTGAAGTGTCATCAGTGTACGGCGCTCAGTTACCAGGCAATAATTCTTAAGTGGCTTGTAATGACAAAGCAAATCCTTGGCTCAGGAGGACGTGAGCGCTATTGACCGCGCTCACATGACCTGTCCCTGCGTGTTTGTGTCTTCCTTTCATTTACAAGCTTTTTTTTTTCTTTTACTGTTTGACTTGCTCTTTTGATAATCCCAGTTAAAAGACTCCATCTTGTGATTATTCACTGATTGAATTTCTCCCAAAACAAAAAGAACATAAAAAAACTCGGAAAAAAATCAAGGGGTTGGTTATAAAATATACAGTTTTTCACCTATTTCGGAAGCCACCCACCATAGATAAAGAAGCATCACAACATGAAAGGAATCATTCCCATGTGATTCTGCTTATCCTCCTCATTGGAGGTGAATTGTGTTTAAGGGCTCTTTCAGACGGCTGTCTGCAAAAATGCGGATCCCCCACAGTTCGGCATGTCTACAAAAAATGGATTGCATTCTGCATTTTTGCAGACCCATAAACTTCAGTGGGGTCACGTCCTGATTTTCACTGACAAGTATAGGACATATTTTGCGGAGCCGTAGAATGGAAGAAAAGGGCCACATAGAAGTGAATAGGTCCACATCTAATCCACAAAAAAAAATGGATCTGCAATTTTGCGGACAGCATACAGCTATCTATGAGCACTAAAAGAAATATGCCATCAGAATATGACCTGTGTTTTAAATCAAGTTATTATGTTAAATATATATTTAAAGTGTAACTGCTGTTTTATTTTTATTTGTGTAATGTGTAGGGGCAGTGATACTGACCATTTGTGTAATATACTTTAATTACTGAAATCATACATTACTAAGGCTCAAAATGGGCCACTTTAGAGCTAATTTTCTAATAGAAATGTACAATTTCAGTAATTAAAGTATATTACAAAAATAGTCAGTATCACTGCCCTTACACATTACACAAATAAAAATAGAATAGCAGTTACACTTTAAAGGATTTTTGGGGATTATTTTAACATTTTTCATGTCACTATTTATACTTAAAAAAAACCCTGAAATGCTGCAGTTTTCTCACTTAACAATAAGCACCACTTCTTGGTCTGTACAGGTCACTGTTCAGAAGTCATCTACCTATCATTACATGCAGGATTATAATGACAGATATCACCTATATATATAGATAATGACAGATATCACCTATATGTATAGATAACACTGGATCCACCAGTCATAATAGGTGATTGTCAACGCTTATTTACTCCCATAGCATGACCATAGAAGTTAATGAGGTCCCCTCCTGTCCATTTTGGCTATGGCCCATGTGGCTGTTGTAAATGCAATTCTATAAATGCTGTTAAGAACGACTCAGGCAAGATGGACGCCCCCATAATAATCTGTGCCCGGGGCCCCTGACACATGAGAAGACACCAGTATTATAAATGGAGGACGGTAGGTAGTAGCCCCTGTGAAAGATTTTGCATTTGGGGACCAGGAACTTCAAGTTAAAGGTGTTTTTCAAAAACTTAATATGATAAGGGAATAAGGAGAACATTTTGCTCCCGTCTTCTGAACAGAAGCTGTGCCTCAGTGCCACTTGTCACACATCAGACACAAATGGCACCCAACATACTCCATAAACTTATTGTGTTTATTATTGTGGTTCCACCATGATGTCCATCGTTTTCACAGCATTGATTTTACTACTCACCTCATCCACTTGATCACGGAGAGACCATCCGCTCCCGTCTTGATTGAAGAAAACCCGCCAAAGGACCTGCGTGAGGTTGGCCACGTGTGGTGATGTCATGACATCACTAGGTGATCACGTTTGCTGTGAGAGGTGTCTTCATCACTATTGACATCACTGCGCCAGGTCGGCATGATCACATGATGGTGTCTTTAGTCTTGCTGCAGGTCCTTTGGCAGGTTTTCTTCAATCAAGATGGGAGAAGACGGCCTCTCTGCTATCAAGTGCATGAGGTGAATGTAAGTCTTAGATGCCGCAATCAGCATTGAACGCAGCATCCGAGAGGTTAAATGTTTGAGAGGCGATTCCTGTCATTGGGCCCGCTCCATACAATGAAAAGCATTTTGTGACCAAGTAATTCGTTACAAATTGAATTTCTTGACAAAGTTCGGCGAAGCTGCTGAATCGAATCATCTCTAGTTGTAACCTCTTGTGATGATGGGGTACTTGGCTTGAAAAGATTGAGAATGGGACCATTTGGGCTTTTGTATGGCTTTTTGATCAACTTTTTATTCAATTCTTGGGAGGTGAAGCGACAAAAAAAATCTTTTGAAGCTTTGAAGTCCCATCACTAAAGTTACCAATGGTGTTGTTTCTGATCCTATGGGAGACACAAAGTGAAAAATGATCAGAATGATGCTTGATATGCTAACTGCCTTGCGAACGGGCTTATTCTCATGTATACCGTATAGATTATACTAGATGAATATGTTGGCCGTGTTGTAATTGTTTACTAGCCTATTAATGGGTTCAATGCAGTTAATGATATCCATTTAAGTTTTATTGTTGCAGGTGTTGATCAGCTGGAGTGCCAGTGAAAATGTAGGGGAGCGCCAAGCCCTACATGTCTGAGATCTGCAACCTGACCTTACTGAAGCCCGCCAACTTTTAGCTTGATGATCGCAGCAGGGACCACAGATAACTCTCTTGACGTCCAGCCTAATGTCTGCTGACTACCATCCTTACGTCCATTACTTTGACCAGCCACTTTTATCCTGTACATGTGCATCCAGCATGTCCAACAAAACAACTAACAGTGACATCCAGTCAGCGTCAAGAACCAGCTTTCAAGATTCCAGGCAGATTACATCTACAGCCAAAAGTCAAGAAAAAAAGCCAAGCCTTGTTCTGGAACCCTCTTTCCATTGGGGACTGGAGCCTCAAAAAGTCCAATGTGAACTGCTTCAATGTTGCTGCTAATCACATAACGGTCCTCCTACACCTCATCTTGAGGCTCCGTCATATCCTGTAGAATAGGGACAAGCTTTGTTGTTGGCTACTAAGTCCATTCTTAATCCTGTTCATAATATTTAAGAGCCTGGAAGGAGGGGGGGGGGGGGTGAAGGCCCCCTAAAGCTGGAATATCTCAAACTCTATGTATATAGTTGGTGCTTGTTGCACTGGTCTGTTTTTCGCTGTTGAAAAGTGCAGAGTTATGTTTTGGAGGGAAAAGACAGACAGGGTGAACCTTTGCCCCTGTCAGACTGTTGTTTACAACTAAAAACTGCTTGGTCATTTCATTGACTTGTATTGAGGAACAATACAAGTCTATGGCAGCCTTGAACTGCAACATTGTTTCTGTACATCTGTGCTTCTACAGCTTAACCCTTCTAGAGGGTTCTAGATCAGTTAGAAACGGAATAAAAGTAGAGCTGTCAGAGCAACTAGTCTGCAGATAAGGACCAGTGTTCAGTAGGACAGACTATGCCAGTCTGCATGAGTGACAAGAAGAAGATGCTGAAAAAGGGTGCTGAACCACAGACCATGGGTCACCATCCCTTTGACCAGGGAGCCAGCTGGATGACTCAGCCACAGACCCTGGGCCACCAGCCCTTTGGATGGGGTACCATCCTTCTGAGAAAGAGAGGGACAGTTAGCTTCCTTTCCTCAGCATAGAACCTTCTTCTGCCTGGAAGGAGAGAAGAGAAGCCCTCTCAGTGCCTTGCCTGCATTGTTTTGCACTTAAGTTCCTCCAATAAAGAAGCACACTGGTTTACTGCAGACCCTGACTCATATTGGACTACCCTGGACATATTTTGCATTGGGGTGCACCACGACTTACCTTTCCCTCCAGAGAGCAGCAGCACATGATGACACCTGGGGACCCAATGTAGCACTGGGGGCCACCTCTAACCCACTGCATATGAATTTCATACTGCTTTTTTTTAGAAGCCCAAAAGATGCCTCTAAATATTGCGTGTAAAGGAGGCTGCAGATGCCCTTGGATGCAGTCATATATATACTCACTTTTTAAATCATTTGCCATTCCAGAAGTGCAGTTACCATCCTCCCTTCTGGACTGTGTTTATTTGGCTGCAGTCGTGACTTACTTGTACACCCCACATGACCACTATAATCTGTCACTGGCCTCAGCAGTCCTTTACCATAAACCTCTGCACCATTTAGCCAGTGATTGGCTGCAGCAGTCACATGGGCTAATTGTTATGTTCCCGCTGCAACCAAGTAAAGACACCTGCTCACTGCGGTTGCGACAGCAAACAGGTAAACAGAGAAGGCATAAGCGCGGATGCTGATCGATGGGAGTGCTGGGACTCGGACTCCTACCGATCTGATATTGATGACCTATCCTAAGGATAGGTCATCAATATACATAAAGTGGACAACCCCTTTAAAGTCTACACCAGATGATATAAAAGTCTATACACATGTGTTTTTTGATATTTTCATTGTGTTTTTGGGGGTGGGTGTTGATTTGTTCGAAACACAATCTAGTTTAGGTAGTCATTTCTTTATACATTTTTACCCACAGGCTTCACTAAAGGAGAATTAAAAATGCCAGAAAAAATGGGTATGTGAAATATTGCAAAATGAAAACAGGACCAAAAACACTTCCATTCCATGGCGTTTTAAAATACTGCCAAAAATTTCCATGCAAAGGAGCCATTAACACCCTATGTAAATACACCGTAATATAACCTTAGTACTAGAATTATTCCCTATTGGGGTATGTCATAAAACATCTTGACTAAGTCAAGATAGGGACTCTGACAATAATGCTGTATTAAAATAGGTTGTCTTGTGGATCATTTTTCTTGTATAAGGGACAGAATGGGTTCAAAAAATAAAATAAAAGAAGCATTACTCACCGATCCGCTGCTGCTGCCGTTCCAATGCTTACCGGATCCTCACTGTTCTCTGCTTCCTGGCCTCAGCTCGACACACAGGAAATGACATTGACTGAGAAGGGTCGCCTTTGTGGCCAGTGATTGGCTGAGAGGACATCTGCTGTCCCTGCACGTGTGTTGAGCTGGGACCAGGAAACAGAGACCAATAGGGTGCAAGTAAGTATTGGAGCTATGGAAAAAGGATCGGGGAGGTTAGTCATGCTTACTTAAGTTTTTAATCTACTCTGTTCCTTATCTGAAAAGTTTATTCTGCCGGAAAGCTCTTTAGTTAATGGCCATCAAACAAACAATAAAAATTAGACACACCCCTAAAATTAACTCTTGAAGATCATTGCTTAATATATTAGTTACAGGTGTATTACAGAACTTAGTTCATTAGTATTAAATCGGTGGATGTTTGACACCTGTCATGAGTGACCATCCATCTGCTGTTTTGAGTAGAAGGTTCCTTGCACTGTGCAGTGGCCTTGCCGGGGTCTTGCAACCTATCTCCCACTGAAGTGAAAGGGAGATGACGCTCATGTTGAGAACTGCACAGTGGAAGGAGCCTTCTGTTTCTGGCTTTATCCATTTTATAGTTTCCGATGCCGGCGGCTACCTGAACTAGCTGATTGGAGGGAGTGCCAGGAGTTGAACCCCTACTGATCTGATATTGGTGGCTTATCCTGAGGATAGCAAAGGTTATCTAAAAGCAACGTCCCCCACAATTACTCATCAGGAATGCAACAGTCCGTACAATCAATGGAGCCACATTCAGCGCTCAGCAAACTCCAAAAAAATCACTGGATGTCTGCATCTTGTCCAATGGTTCATGAACTAACTGATCGGAGGGAGTGCCAGTTGTTGAAGCCCTGCTGATCTGATATTGATGACTAAGGGTCCATTCACACATCCGCATGTCATTGCGGATCCGCAAAACACGGACACCGGCCATTTGCCGTCACTATAGAAATGCCTAATCTTGTCCATGGCTGTGGACAAGAATAGGACATGTTGTATTTTTTTGCAGGGCTGCGAAACGGAAACGAAACGGAAGATGCTGTTCGCATCTTTTGCGGCCCCATTCAAAATGAATGGGTCCGCACCCGGTTTTGCGGAATGATTTATACGGATGTGTGACTGGACCCTTATCCTGAGGATAGGAAAGGTTATTCAAAAGCAACATCCACCACAATTACTCATCAGGAATGCAATAATTCGTACCATCAATGGATCCACATTCAGCACTCAGCAAAAGTAAAAAAATCACTGGATGTCTGCATCTCGTCCAATGGTTCCTGAACTAGCTGATCGGAGGGAGTGCCAGGTTTTGGACCCCTACTGATCTGATATTGATGATTTATCCCGAGGATATAAAAGGTTATTCAGAAGCAACGTCCCCCACAATTACTCATTGGGAATGCAACAATTCGTACCGCCAATGGATCCACATTTAGCGCTCAGCGAACTTCAAAAAATCACTGGCAGAATGCCTAATGGTTCCTTTGATTAATTAAAAATGTACAAAAAGATCGCAACCTTTCGGCTACATCATAGACTTTTCAAGATGTTTGAAAAAGGCTATGATGTAGGCAGAAACATTGCAAACTTCTTTTACATTTTTGAATTAATCGAAGGAACCATTTGGCAAGATGCGGACATCCAGTGATTTTTTGAAGTTTGCTGAGCGCTGAATGTGGATCCATTGATGGTACGAATTGTTGCATTCCTGATTCATAATAATAGTTATAGGCATAGTCGTTGAGGGAGATGCTAATAATTAGTCCAGTGATTTTTTGAGGATCAGTCATCAATAAGGGGAAAACCCCTTTAACCCCTTGCAGAACACCTTGTAGATACTCCTTTAAGTAAAACCAGTACAAGATTGAGTTTACCAATAATTTATTTATGAAATGTCATAGTGTAAAAGTATAGAGCCTCGTCCGTCATATATAAAAAAGGAAACCACTCCAGTGCACGCTTCGAGCTGATCCGCTCGTTCCTGTATTGTTGTACTCTGGCCTTCTACTGAGGCATTGAATTGGAATGACCTATTAATTGTTCCATCTGTCACACGTCAGGACCAGCACGTCTATCACAACAGTTTTCTGTATGTGTTGCGCTGGATCCTTGTAAAGAATAAAAATTCAACTCGTTACGACTGGGTCTTCATTTGAATTACAGATTTAACGTGATACAAGTCATATCCATTGCTGATGTGACACGTGCGATTGATTTAATTACATGCATACGAATGGTAATTATAGTCTTTGCTTTTTTTTTTCAAACTATTCATAAGGCGCCAGGTCTAAAGATAGGAATATCTAATATACAATACCATAGCTCCCCTCCCCCCCAGTTACTTGGCTTTCCGTCGTATCTAAATTGCACCTGCTCCCTTGTTAACTGTTTATAGTAATCAATTCAGCTTTTTTCTCATCTCCATATCCAGACGGAGATCAAGCCATTAATGAAATATCACCTTTTCCCCATTTTTTTTCCTCATGTTCAAATTAAGAAAAAAAGATGACAGATGGTGACAATTGGCAAAATGCATTAAATAAACATAACAAACCATTAAAGTTTTACTTGTAACATCCAAAAAAAAAAAAAAAAAACAATATAATACATAATATTAAAGGCAGTACTTCAATCAGTACTAATAAATAGTGTTTAACATCACAAAACTACACAAAAATACCCCAAATAAAATAAAAACTTGAAGATTCAAGGCAGCTGTCTGTATATTTTCTGTATAGAGGCATGCACAGTAAAGAAAGTCCCCTTTAGAGATTTTCATTTCACATTTTAATCATAAGTGAAAGTGTTTACGACACTTTTACCTGGCTGAATTTTTTTTTTAATAAAATCCAAACTTGGCAATTATATTGATTTTTTTTTTCTATTTTGAATGGCAAAACAGCTTTCTTTTTAAAAGCTCCACCCGAGCCAGATAATTACTAGGAATAAAAAAAATAAAAAAAAATACAGAGAATTAAAGAAATGTCCCTTTTATCTTACTGAACTTGATAAACCATACAAAAAAAGGACTTTTGAACCAAAAGGAAAGCAAAAAAGGTTAAAAGTACAATATCGAGTATAGAAAATGGAAATTTTAGAAAGATTGCAAACATTCACAGTTTTTGTTAAAAAAGGCAAAACCCACAAAAATACAGAAAAAAACAATCAAATACAATTTTCAACATTTCCTAAAATAACAGGAGTAATAAATAATGCCTCAAATTATCAAAGATACAGTATCAAAGTTATAGTCTTGGAATGAAAAAAAGAACATCACACGGTAATAATAAAAAAAAATTACAATCAAAGTATTGAAACATCCCCCGTTTCAAGCTAGAATCCAAGTCAACTCATGGATCAGTACTTTACACAACCGTACGTTACACTCTCACACACAACCTCAGCTTTGGAGATGATCAGTGACTCGACCCATTTTTCTTCCTTCTTTTAAAGTGCTGTTGTTTCAGTTTTTGCATCACTTCGGGCGTTCTACCAGAGAATTGTTCAAAGCAACTTCTCAAGCCTTTGTCATTTTCCCCCCTTCGTATCCATCATCCAAAAAAAAAAAACAAAAAAAAAAAAACCTCCTCTTCATTTCTGGCCATCAATCTTGCTCCTTCAACAGACGGGACAGAGAAACAAAAGGCAACGGGCGTTGCTTCAGATATTTGTGAAGACATCGACGATCTCGGTTCCCTCAGTAAGGACCCACAATGACTGCTTCAACTTCTTTGGATGGTCTTCGCTCTTTGACCAAAAAGTTTATCATCCCTTCGGACTTGATGAGAAGATTGCATCCTAAAAAGAAGATTCCAAAGACCACGGTGAGGGACAGAACACACATGACTGCGATCTGCACCACCCTCATAACAAAAAGGTTCTTTTCGTCCACAGCGGGTTCCGGAAAGCCATCGTCTGTTACCACTGAAGCTTGGGTGCAACATCCCAGTAGGTTACCCAACATGTTGCTACTGTTGGTGAGCAAAACCACAGCATCTGTCTGATTCATGGTCCCAAAGTTATTGCACAGCAATGAAAAGTCAAACAGGTGGTCCCGCTGCTGTAAGTGGAGAAAAGAATTCAAAGAAAAGAACCCATTAATCATTGGATTTTCCTTCTTCTCCTTCTCCTGCTGCTTCGCCAACTGAGGGTGGAAATGTTACAGCTAGGAATAAAGCCTCTCAGCTTGCTCACAGTTAGTCTTTAGAATGCCTTTTTTTCTGCAATTTTAATCAGTTTCTTTCAGTTCACATGCAGCCAAGCAGAAAAGAAAGCTACTGTCTTTATCTGTCTATGGTTATTATAAAGCTCCGGATCCAACCATTAACCAGAGGGAGGTGTTTGAATCCATTAATAGAGATCTACCGGAGATGTAAGGACACAGCGCCATCTTAAGGTTGTTGACTGCAATTGCCTTTCATTTTAAAAATCAATTCTACATTTACCGATACATTTCACTAGTTAATGGTTTATGTTGTGCAAGGATCCTATTTAACAGACACTAAAAACAGTTTAAGTATATAGATGGGAAATAGCACCGAAGAGTGTCTAAAAGAGTTTATCATCGTTAAGGTAAATTGAAATATAAATGAGATTTTTTTTTAAATTAAAATATATGATGCAATTTCTCGTTATTAAAGGGGTTGTGCATGCCATTTATATATTGATGCGCTATCGTCAGGAAAGGTCATTAATATCTAATTGGCAGGGGTCAGACACCCCGCACCCCTGTCAATCAGCTGTTTGAAGAGGGGATGGCGCTTCATTCGAGCTCAGTTTCCTCTTCGTTACACTACCCATCCTCTCCCCTGTAGTGGTGGCACAGTGTAACTACAAGTACTTGCTACATTCAAGTGAATGGAGCGAGTACTTGTCATTACACTGCACTTATGAGCTGATGGGCAGTGTAATAAAGAGGCAGTAGCGCAGCTGATATTGATGACATATCCTGACGATAGATCATCAGTATAAATGGCCTGCACAATCCTTTAAAATGTGTATAATAGAGGATAAATGAATTAGGGTATATACAGTATATGAGAAAGGCCCCATTGAGCTGGGCTGAACCATTGCTTCCTGGGGTAATAAAGCTGGTCCATCACATTTTTACCCATATTGGAGTACTGCCTTGCTTTTTTAATCTATCTATCTATCTATCTATCTATCTATCTATCTATCTCATATCTATCTATCTCATATCTCTATCTATCTATCTATCTATCTATCTCATATCTATCTATCTCATCTAGTTTGGAAATACATTTCTGAATTTTCATTGAACAACACCCAACATTACGTATCCTCCATTCCACGCTATTTGATTGGTACCCCATACCAATGTGGGTGGGGTGATTTTGAAATCCAATTTCTTACAGCTTACAAAAAGTATTTGCCCCTGTGATGGCATATTTGTTACTAAATGTAAAGTTAGACAAAGATAATCTGAATATATAGATTTTTTTAAAGAAATAATTGGAACTAATGGCCGTATCACAATGTAAAAAGACATTTTCCCTGATAATATTCATTACCGGTTGCAAAAATTAATAAGGCTGTTCAGGAGTAGAAAAACGCGGCTGCTTTCTTCCAGTGCCGGACAACAAAGCAAATGCTCTTAGAATGTGATAGCAGTCTATGTTATAAACTGTCCATTAGGTGACAATCGCTCATCCTTATTACAGCTCCATATAATTTTAAGTTGCAGAAAGTCACACATAATAAGGCACCTATAATACTCTATGTGGCATATTTATTAAGATCGGCGTTTTAGATGCCGGTCTTAATAAAGCCCTAGGCTGGCGGTGGATCCGCCGAAGTTATGAAGAAGCGCTGGCCAGTTCTAAATGTAAGAAAGCTTCCTTGCTGTCTTACATTTAGACCTTTTTCTAGGCCTGAAACAGGCCTAGAAAATGGTAAATGAGACGGGCACACCCACTTTTTTAGACCTGGCGTGAGTGGGGGGAAGTTGCAGATTGAGACACAACTAGCTGTTGCTGCTGTGCCCCAATTTGCACCTGAAATACACCTAATATAGGCGTATTTCAGCTTAATGAATGACCCCCTATGAGTCACGTTATGGGTTTTGCCAATACCTCCATGAGAGAATACCTCCATAATATGGTGCCTACTGGAGGCAGCATACTGCAGCCCAAGTTGTGTCCAGAGCCAGGACTCCATGTACTGCTCTATGACACTTCCATGTGTGATAACATCTTACTGTGAGCATGACACATTTACTACAAAGTTTCGTTCACTACGTCACTCAGGACCTCCCTAGCCTCAGCATTTCCTTTCATCTCCCCAAAATGCTGTTCAACAACCTTTAGGCAGTGTTCACATTGACCATTTGCACCATGATTTTTGCCACCTTTTTGTACAAATGTTTTACCTGTTATGTTTCTGAGGTCATCACATGGGAGCACTGTGACATGGGAGCACTGTGTTTTAGGTTGCTGCTGAAAATGTCATCTGTGAGTTGCGGTAAAAGCGTGTCCGTAATAGGATATAGGAGCATGACCTAAAGGGGTTGTCTCACTTCAACAAGTGGTATTTATCATGTAGAGAAAGTTAATACAAGGCACTTACTAATGTAATGTGATTGTCCATGTTGCCTCCTTTGCTGGCTAGACTCATTTTTCCATCACATTATATACTTCTTGTTCCCATGGTCATGAGCCTCGATGGTCATGCTTTTACACTATAGAAAAAAGCTCCGGTGGGTGGTCCTATGGTGGGTGGGACCATAGGAGCTCACATAGGCTGGAGCTTTTTCCTGTAGTGTACAAGCATGACCACCAGTGCTGAATTGCAAGGTGGTCATAATCATGGAAACTAGAAGTGTGTAATGTGATGGAAAAATTAGTCTAGCCAGCAAAGGAGGCAACATGGACAATCACAATACAATAGTAAGTGCCTTGTATTAACTTTCTCTGCTCATTCTGGGTTTTGAAGTCCAGGAGGCGGTTCCTATCAGTGACTGACAGCTATCTGTGCATACAGTCATAGAGGACGGGCTGTCAATCACTGATAGGACCTCCTCCTGGACATCAAAGCCTAGAATGTACAGAAATTTAAATGAATATATCACATGTTTTACTGAATCTTTTCCCACAAAACTACATATCAATCTGCTCAGCTCCTCCTGCTCTATAACATGCTGCCTACAGCTCAGACACCATGTTCAATGTGACAGGTTCCCTTTAATATTTATTTCATCTAAATCTAATATTTCCATATTTTTTTCCTGCCAATATGTATGCATATAGGGGACATTTATCAAATCAGATACGTCTGTTTTGTGGTATAAAAAAGTCACAAGTTATGACAACTATGGCGGGGTTTTTTGCGACATTTGGTGTTTCTTGCCAGTTTTCATAATTGACTATGTTTAAGGGCTAAAAGTAAGAGTAGACCTGGATTATGGCACATTAACTATGTAAGACTTTTGCAAAAGTCGGAAAAAACTTGTGTACTTTTACAAATATAGGTGTAAACCACATTGCACTCCCGCCAGATATATTATGAAGGTGCCCCATTTCATAAATTTGGCACAGACACACAGAGCAAAGACAGACATAAAACTGACACAAAAACAACAGCAAATGAAAAATGCCCCCCATAGTTTATGCATCTCTCACTTCTTCATTTCCTTAAATCAGACTATGTTCTCAGAAGAGCATTGACTCTTCACTCCGATGTAGCAGAGCTGTCAGTATTGTTATAAACATATCTTGCGGCATGGGAAATGGGAGTGAATGTGCATAATGAAAGCTAAAAAGCAACGGAAAGCACTTAGTGCCCCTAATTTGTATGCCTCTACCCCCCACACTTCCAGAAATCAGCTCAGCTACTCTTATTGTCCTTGGGTGTGTTAAACAATGGGAGTCCTTTCTTTAGAAATAAGGGATTAATTGCCTTACCTTGGAACCATCTGCTTATAGCATCCCTGACAAGACATGTATTTGCCGGAGACATGAAAATCCAAGCGAGGAGCAGAATCTCTCTAAAATAATATGCAGGTCACCTGTCTGGAATATTGCAAGGAACATGTCTAGTATCGAGGCGTAAGTCAAGCTCTTTAAGGTGCCTTAAGATTGGCTCAGGGACCTTGGGTGGGTCGCTCTGGAGTGATCTTACCACCTGATTTCTAGAGCAGTCTTGTTCTGGCAGAGACTTGGAGACCACAGAAACATTTCCATGATACGGCTGAACTAATCGCTCCGGTCTTCACCGTTGCTGTGATTCTCCGTAGTCCCAGGACTGTAACACGTCATGATAGTATCCCTATGGAGTAGGCCATGGTTTCACCTTTACTAGGTATTTATGCCAGAATCACAAGATTCACTTACACAAGATGTTTCTTTAACCTCTTCATTGCAATTTTTTTTTTATTTTTACCTGCGTAATGAGGACTTTGCTTTTCTGGGTAAACTAAATATATATTTTGTATATATATATATATATATATATATATATATATGTTGAATAGAAATGTAAGTAAAATTAGACTATTTTTTATGACATTTGTTTAAAATAAAAAAAGATTATAAATGAAGAAAAGGATGTCCAGCGTCGGGGCTCAAGATCCTCTATTTTGGAGCTTTATTCAGGCCTCATTACCTCCACCATATAGCTGCAGACAGTCCAAACAATGCTCATCCATTTCATACACCCACCGTGTCCTTATTCATAATTTGCTATGAATAAAGACATGGTGGGTGTCCAAAATGCATTAGCGTGATTTGGACTGTTTGTAGCTATATGGTGGAGGTAATGAGGCCTGAATAAAGATCCAAAATAGAAGATCTTGAGATGCTGGATACCATTTTATTCTTCCATAGGTTTCTCATTCACAATCGAAGTCCGAGCAGCACGAATCTTTGGAGCATGTGGATGAGCTTGCTTAAAATGCCTTGATGATATCTGCTTTAGGATACACTGTTAAAGTGGATCTACCTGATCTCCAGTCTGAGGACAGTATGGGATAGAGGTGGAGATGCTGCTCTTGAGTATATATAACGTTCTATGATCGTATTTAGTATATAAAGCTGTTTAAATTCCAGAAATGATAGAGAAAACTTGGGGGCAATGCCTATTCCCCGCCCCACACTCCACACAAAGAGAAAGCCTGTGTGTCCTTCTTCCTCTGCCTCTACACATAGAGATGACCTTTCTGTTCTACTTCCTCCATTCACAGTTAGAGAAAGTCTGTGATTCCTGCTTCATCCCCCCACTCATAGAGAAAGCCTGTGAGTCCTGGTCCCTTCGCCCACACACATACAAAGCTTGTGCCCTGCTTCCTTTGCCCACTCATAGAGAAAACTTGGGAGACCTCCTTTCCGCACCTACTCATAGAGATAGCATGTGAGTTATGTTTGCCTTGCCCACTCATAGAGAATGCCCATGAGCCCTGCTTCCTTCTCTCAGTCATAGAGAAAATATGTGAGTCCTGCTTCCTCCTCCCAGTCATAGAGAAAGCATGTGAGTCCTGTATCCCCTGCCCATTGATAGAAAAAGCCTGTACATTCTGTTTCCTCTGCCCACTCATAGAGAAAGCCTGGGAGACCTCCTTTCCCACCCACTCATAGAGAAAGTATGTGAGTCATGTTTGCCCAGCCCCCCTTTAGAATATGAATGCCCATGAGTCCTGCTTCCTCCTCCCAGTCAGAAAGAAAATAGGTGAGTCCTGCTTCCTCTATCCACACCTTGAAGAAGCCTGTGAGTCCTGCTTCCTTCTTCCCCATTATAGAGAAAGCCTGGGTTTCCTGCTTCCTTCTTCCCCATTATAGAGAAAGCCTGGGAGTCCTGCTTCCTTCTTCCCCATTATAGAGAAAGCCTGTGAGTCCTGCTTCCTTCTTCCCCATTATAGAGAAAGCCTGGGTTTCCTGCTTCCTTCTTCCCCATTTTAGAGAAAGCCTGTGAGTCCTGCTTCCTTCTTCCCCATTATAGAGAAAGCCTGGGAGTCCTGCTTCCTTCTTCCCCATTATAGAGAAAGCCTGGGTTTCCTGCTTCCTTCTTCCCCATTATAGAGAAAGCCTGGGAGTCCTGCTTCCTTCTTCCCCATTATAGAGAAATCCTGGGAGTCCTGCTTCCTTCTTCCCCATTATAGAGAAAGCCTGTGAGTCCTGCTTCCTTCTTCCCTATTATAGAGAAAGCCTGTGAATCCTGCTTCCCTCTTTCCCATTATAGAGAAAGCCTGTGAGTCCTGCTTCCTTCTTCCAGTTTTAGAGAAAACCTAGAAGTCGTGCTTTTTCCGCCCACACATAGAGAAAGTCTGAGGTTCCTGCTTCCTTCATCCACACATAGACAAAGCTTGTGAGTCCTGTTTCCTCCACCCATTCTAGCTTTTCCATACTGTAGATCACAGCAGGCAGGGACGGGGACAAGCCTCTCTAGTGTCACCCACGATGCTAGGGGGGCTCGTCCCGGTCCCTGTCTGCCATTGGCTACTTCCCCCTGACACCAGATGTTTTCATCCACGCATGGGGAGAAGCAGCAGCGGTGGTGCAGGGACCAGGAGCGACACAGGGAGCGGGGAGTGGGGTAAGTATATTCATTGTGAGGGCCTGGGATATGGGGGAACATTTTATAGTCTTGGATAACCCCTTTAAGCACCCCCCCACCCAAAAAAAATCACTGCATGGTATCTTGCAAGCTAATTTAATCATAAAGGGTTAATTCATTTTCATGCTACATTAGACATCAGGGAGAAGATGCTCTACGGGCTCCTGAATAGTAGCGGCTGGCCAGCCTGCTAATTGTAGTGACTGGCAATGTGCTGCCACAATTACGTCTGAGGAGTAGGCACGCGGGCACGGATTAGATGCTCTCCAATGACTGGCAGACATGTCACATCAGATTCTACCCAGAACATTTCACCAGCAGCCATAGCAATGAAAATCTCCAGTGCAATCCATTCTTCTCTTTGACTCCTCCACTCAGACCTTTCAATCCTGGCAGACAGAAATTCCCCTCTGAAGGAGAAGAAAATCATTTTGTGAAGCTGCGAGATTCATCTTACTGAGCCATCCGAGAGATGGAAAAGCGGAAAGTTCCAATTATATCTGTTCTGTGATCCTCAGTATGGAGATGCTAAGGAGATCGCTCTTGTACGATTTATGGCAGGGCTCACTGTTTATAGGGTTTCCGATAGCTGAAAGGGAAACAAAGGAGTCATTAAATTTATTTAAAGGGAATCTGTCACTGGCGACCTCCCTATCTAGCTGTTTGCATAGACACATAGCTGTGGTTTACCTGATTAAAACGCTGTCTTTCTTTTGTTGATCCGAGGCTCCATTCCTGAGTTATGACAGTTTTTCTTAATATGCAAATTAGATCTTTGGTTCAATTAGGGCGTCGCCATTGCTCTTGTTGCACCAAAGCTACACTACATTCTGGGGCCAGCCCCTCCCTCGTTGCCTTGATTGACAGGGCCAAGCAGCGGCAAAGCAGTGAGGAATAGGTAAGCCACAGAGCTATGGTGACGCCCTCATGGCCTATTATTGGCTGCCCCCTTCCCCCGTCACTGGATGTTTTGATCCATTGCCATGCATGGATCCAGAGCGATTCGGGTGCCTGGTACCTACTAAGTATAATGTATACGAGGGGCCCGGGCATTGGGGGAGGGGGGCGGTCATTATAGGGGTTGGATAACCCCTTTAAAGGGCATCTGTCAGCAGATTTGTACTTGCTGACCTGTTCTCTCTGTAACTGCTGCATCCTCTGCACTTTCAGTGACTTTAGTAGAAGTCAGGACCCGGTGTGATGATGTTTTCACTGCCTGGCCCTGTCAATTGAAGTGCCGATTATTCGGCAGTTGCAGATAGAGCAGACCCTCCAGGTGTAATGACAACGCCCCCGTTGCTCCTAGAGCCTCATTTGAATATATTAAAACATCATCTTTCTCAGCAATGTGGGCACATACTGTATGAACATGGGACCAACACAGGTGCCTTCAGCTGCCAAGCGCACATGTAACAGGTCAGCCAGTGTCATAGGTACAAAACTGCTGACAGATGCCCTTTAAATTGCGCTTCCCTTTTGTTTACCACTCCTAGCCATTTGTGGGTCAGATATTACTTTACTGAGTGTAGGCGTGAATTCATTTCTATGGGAAGAATCACTTCCATAGACTTGTATAGGAGCGATTCTTCCCATAGAAATGAATGGGGTGGTGAGGTGTAATTACACCTACTCACCACTACCCCGTGTCGGCCAGCATGTAAACAGTGAAGAGGAGGCAGCGCTGATACGGTGCGCGCCTCCTCTTCAAACAGCTGATTGGGGTGCTGGGTGTCGGACCCCCGCCGATCTGATATTGATGACCTATCCTGAGAATAGGTCATCAATATATATAACTCGGAGAACCCCTTTAACTTTTGGCGAAGAAAAAATTAGTCAGCACATCCCAGTGCGCAGTGCACAGCAAAAACAAGCACTCTGCAGACACAAATAATAAAGTAAATACAATAGAGCCATACTCACTGTAGAAAATGCTAATGCTATGTTATAAATGTGAGATTCTTGACAAATACATTTTGCACAAAATTATTTGTGCCTGCCTGCCAACAACAAGGAGATCTCTATAGGACAGGAACCTGGTGCCATACTGACCTCCATTAAATTCAGGGAATGCAGGTTCCACATGCATGCTGAGCCCATACTGTAGTTTACCTCTCCTGGTGCCAAATGGTCTCCAATAAATGCAGGGGGAGCAGGCTACAGCTTTATATTTGCACTAATCAGCCTATGGGACGGAGAGGTTAGGAATGCACGACCAATGGAGTCAGCCACATCTCCAATGCAGACTGCAAAGAAAGAAATGGGGTTTAGTCTGTAGTTCCCAGTGTGCACAGGCGGACAGGCCTTTTTTTTTTTTTTACAAAATGTCTTTGCCAAAAATCTCACATTTATAACGTAGTATGAGCATTAGTATATTTTCTATAGTGAGTATGGCAATATTGTATTTATTTTATTATTTGTGTTTGCAGAGTGCTGTTGCATTGTGTTTGTTTTCACATTAACGTTTCCCACCTTTTCTTTCTGGTAGAATGATCACAAAAATTTGCTCAGGTGCCCACAACTTTTTTCACTCCCATGACTGAAACTGTATAACCATTATATCATGATTAATCATTACAGTGCTCACATAAAAATGTTTAAGTAATTTAGTAGTGTGGTTGACAGGTCTCAAAGGCTGCTGAAGAAATAACATGGGTTATAATGCCATCTAGTGGCAAGGTGTGGTATTGCATGTTATCTATTTTACATGGTTACCTTGAACACCGTTTTCAGAATATCATAGATCAGGGATGGTCAACCTGCGACCCCCCAGCTGTTGGAAAACTACAACTCCCATAATTCTTGGACAGCCTACAGCTATCAGCCTACAGAAGGGCATGGTGAGAGTTGTAGTTTTACAACAGCTGGAGCGCTGTAGGTTAAGCATTCCTGTCATAGATAAACAGATAATTTCTGGATAAAAGTACATTTCCATTGAATATCTCCATTAGGGATTTACACAGATGAATCGCAGGTGGTAGGCAGGTGATTGTCTACCTGAAAGTGGTTGTCTAGCATAGAAACTGTCTCTTTCTCAATTCACATCAATAAGCCAGACAGGAGTAGCCCAAAGAGTGTCTCATTGTAACAAGCAGTGAGTGAAGCACTGGCCTGGCAGCCAGCGCTTTACCTAAAGAGCATTTACTCAGCCATGTGGTGCTGATCACACCACATGGCTATTATTTATGTTTTGTTATTTGGAGCCATGTGGTGCTGACCACACCACATGGCTAATTGTCATTTGTTTTGAGTATGGGTCGACGCCCTTGTTTGCATCACGGGTCATGTGACGATAGTCACGTCACATGACCTAGGGACGGGCTATTTAAAGATGGCAACTGCCAATGCAAGTTGCCTGTTATTGAAGTTCCTTTCTTTGCAGTGCTGTGCGTTATTTGACTTGTGACCTTACCATGTATCCAGACCTATTGCTTGTGACCTCGACCTCGATTCTGCTTTTTCCCTCGGCTCCTGACGTACGCTCCCGGTTTGACTTTGCTTGCTGACTATTCGTATTGTGTTTGTTCATGCCTGTGTTTGTCTTCTGTTGCTCCCATTCCCAATCCCTCACTTTTACAGAGTAGGGATTTGTCGTCCAGTTGTCCCCCTAGGACCTTTAGCCTAGGGTGAGGCAAGTAGGCAGGGACAGTGGTGGGGATTAGTCAGGGCGCACCTTATCCCCGTGTTCCTGTCGTGACACTCATATTCTGGAGGACCGACTGAGTCCATGCAGACAGTCTACTATTTCAACACTTTCTGGGTTCTCCTACAGCTGGTCAGTGGGGTTCCAGCATCAAGGAACTCTACATACCAAAAGGGATTGTGAAAACCAACAATCCCTCTAACATGCAGCATGCAGTGGAAATTGTAAGTAATAATTTTATGTCTGAGTCGTCCATTTCATAGGATTTATTTTAAACATTTTAAAGTGAATACCTTTGAACATATCTGCACGGCTTACATACACTGTATTCTGAATAAAGAGTAATTGTGTAAATATATTGCAGTACTTATTCTGTTATGGTAATAGTTAAAACCTGTATCATGTTTTAGAGCTGCATTCATAGTTCTGCTGGTTGTTATTGGACGTAGCATGCTTGCTGTCAGACATGCCCACAACAGCTTAATTGAGATCATATAATCTAGAAGGATATTTACCACAACTTACTAGAAACTTCCCAGTCTGCAAGAACCAGTGCATGCTGAATGCAGATACTGAACCAGAAAGGGATTACCAGGGAGATTTAAAGGCTATGGACATGTTTGGGGCTTATTGTATTCTATTCATTTTGAGCTAAAAATGATTTTCTCAATTGGTCTTTATTAAAAAATGTCAGCCCCTTCTATATAGGGTTGAGATTCTCTGTGTTTACACTGTGTCCCATCAGGAACTCAGCTGAGGACTCATGTGGAGCTTATCTCTGATCTCTTGAGAGCTCATAAACTCTCATGTTACTGATGAGAAGTTGTGAAAGTAAGATGCTCACAGTTAGGCTAAAACTTAAAAGCTATGTACACCTCAGGGAACAATTTTTTTATGATTGTATTTTACTCATTTTGGGCTAAAAATATTGAGGTGTTCTGTCACAAAGAGTTAATTTTTTCTAGCTGTCTGAATCATACTGTTTACTTTCACTTTGTGCCGGTCATCTAATAAGTCTTATCTCTAAATTACTAAGCCTATATTACATCTGCCGATTTTCTTGCAGTGTAATACTGCCGCCAATTGCCCAAGGAAATGAGAAAACACTTGATCGGGTAATCCTAATCTTTTTACAGGTTAAAAAAATTGTTTGCAGGCGGCAGATCGTGGTGTCTAATAACGATCTGGCGCCAGCAAACCAGTATACAGCAGGGGGACAAGCGATGGCATATAGAGGCTGCGGAGGAGATTGCTGCATGTAATAGCAGCGGTCTCCTCTGCTAGGGAGCAGGCGATTGCTGGGAGGGAACTCTTCCCTCCTGACAATCGTCTGCCACATTGGGCTGTCAAATACAGCCTTAAAAGGTCCTAAACACTTATTTAAGCCACATTCTTATCAGTAAGATAAGAATTGAGCAATAATGAGTGTTTATAAGGTCAGAAATGAGAGATAAGGTGCCAGTCAGGTGAGCTGCCTGACAGAGTAGAGTGAAAATTCGGATCCTGCTAATAGATAAACCCAAGGCTGCACAAAGACAGGGGTTCAAAATTTTAAATAAAGAGCAACTGAAAAAAAAACAACAATTTTTCAAAATGAGAACAATACAAAAATAATAATAAAGAATTGCCGCAAAGGTGTACATAGCGTTTAACCCTCTATAACACAAACTGTTGAAAATTGTTAATAAAGACCAATCGAAAAAAATGATTTTTAACACAAACAGAGTAGAATGCAATAATAATAAAGTGCATCTGAAGGTGTTTATAGCCCTTAAAGGATATGTACACCTCTGGGGGCAATTTTTTTAAATTATTGTATTATACTTATTTTGACCAAAACACACTTTTTTAATTGGTCTTTATTAACAATATGGAATCCCTTTTTTTTGTGTACAGAGCTGAGAAGCTGTACTAGCTGCCTGTGGATTTTTTCTCAATTCCGTCATCTGAGGAGCAGACGGACAGCTTATCTCTTCTCTCTCACATCATAAGCACACATTAAAGCTCAATGCTTACCTTACTGATAAGAATGTGGCTTAAATAAGTATGACCTCTCAGTAGTTTACAGATCAGGGTAATTAGATGACTGGCACAAAGTGAAAGTGAAAGTACCAGTCATGCAGCTAGAAAAACAGTAAACCCTTTGTGACTGAACAGCTCAATATTTTTTAATAAAGACCAATTGAAAATATGATTTTTAGCCAAAAGTAAGTTAAATGCAATCATAAAAAATTGACTCCAAAGGTGTACATAGCCTGGAAAAAAAAACAAAAAAAAACAAAGCTCTGAAACCATTAGAATAGTTAAAGCATCAAATCATAAAATGGTGTTTATAAAACTAAAACCCTTAATGTCATAATGTACAACATCTCATATTCTGTAACTGAACTGACAATAGCAATGGCAGGTTCGTTGAATGAAGTAAATATAAGGGAGACAGAAGCATGTAAATTGGTTGCTTCAAAAACTTTACTGTACAATCTATAGGGCTTATTTTCGGCCCAGAGGCACTAACCATGTTGCTTCCTCTCTCTGCATACCCACCTGGTACTTTGGTGTGAAGGGAGAGTCTCTCTCCTTCCATGCTTATCACTGCTGGTTGTTGCTGTTGCTACTACAGCCATTACATCTCCGTCCATCACCTGCAACCGTGTCATCTGCAAGGCCATCTCCCCTTGCTGCAGACATAGGAAGTGAGATTATGGACACACTAGGCCATCTTTGGCATCTGTGGCCATTTTCAGGTCACTGCACCTTCAGTGACTGCTGACCTCAATAACAAGCCTGAGACTTGCTTCAGGCCTGGTCTGCAGGCCTATTCTCTGGTTCTCTTGGCCTAGACAACAACCCATCTTTGTTATAGCTCTTGCTGGTGGATGAGTGTGGCTTCTACCACTACTGTGCCACTTTTACAGAAGACACATTTCTGGGGTCACCTTTTATATACTCCTTTGGGGGCAATTTTTTAATGATTGCATTTTACTCTGCAGAGACTACCTAATGTTCACTTGATGCTGCAGCAGGCCTTTCTTCGGCACTCACCCCCAGCAGCGACAGGTGAGTGCAAAGCAGCCACCTCACATTACACTAATTGACACTACGCCCTTGGCTTTTATGATGGACTCTCCTCTGAGTGGGCAACTTGTTTACTTATTTATCTCTCACCACTGCAGGGAGACCAGTGCTTACTTCACTCTCCCGAAGGAGAGCAGTCACATATCCCTATTTGTAGCACCTGATTACATCACTACCCTTCAGATAATGGATAATAATGTGGGCCTACAGTTCATTCTTCAGAGCATCAAGGCAGGTCTTGTTGTCACATCCTGGCCCCACCTCACATATCCCCCAGGGGCCCTTTTCTTGGTGTAAGGCTGCATCTGTTTACCCCACAAGGATTACCTCAGTTTCTGCTTTCCACTCAAATTGAAGGTGTCCATCCCACCTGGATGTAGATCAGTATTCGGCGAGCAGTATCTCACAGTTTCTGTATTTAGAGGCACCGACACCATATTCCAGGGATGTCAAACTCGTAGCCCTCCAAAACTACACCTCCCATCATGCCTGGACATCCTATGACTATTAGGGCATGCTGGGAGTTGCAGTTTTGCAACCGCTGGAGGGCCACGAGTTTGACATCTGTGCCATAGTCTTTCCTCTAGTGGAACAGTTTTTACCTACTGGCTGTCCTTGACAGAGACTTGTTCCCAGGCCCCACACCTGGACAGACCTTACACAGCGCCCTCACTTCACTTGAATGAGCCAGACTAGTGAGACAATCAAACCAAAATAGAGCAACCTGAGACTTTATCTGCATTGACCTTAGGTTTGCGTAGAAAACTGGGCATGTAAATCATCCCATTGAATGTAATGGGTCAGTATTCAGTTTGTGTGCGGACTGCTGTAAACTCGGACACACCCGGATGTGAAAATTGCTTGCCAGAATGAGCTCTTGGGATATTCAATAACATCCTGGATATTGGAGCATAATTGCAGTACTAGAAAGCTCCAGTAGAGGGTGAAAACACACTTTACATTGTATCCCACCGTTATTTGTAATGAACTGGTTCTAAAATCATGGAGATATAGTTTGGGAACAGCTACACGATCAGGTTTCTGCATGCAGTTTTGGAAGCCAAAATCAGGAGTGGATCATAAAAGGAGAGAAATTATAAAGGACAGATATGATCTCTCTCTTTTAATTCACTCCTGGTTTTGCGTTACAAGACTACATCATGAAACCTGACAGTGCAGCCATAACCTTTAGGTTCCTAGAAACCAGAGTCTGCACCAGGGCCCTTCCAGTGGTCATGCACCATTTATAGTATGCTACTGCTGTCATTTTGTGTGGCAGAAGAGCCTTTGGGCCCCCTTTTGCACCGGGAACTGGGTGCAACTTCTCCCTGATGGTGGCATTAATGAGGGCCAGCATTATATTATGTGTCTTACTTGTGCATTCATTATTTTTGACAGCATTATTTTTATATGAACTGTATGATGCAATTAGCTATATGGACATAATAGCAGCATTGGCAAGGTGTGTTGTATGTTGATATTACTTTTAAAGAAGGCATCTACACTACCCAACATTGAAATTGCCCGGACGCCTGGCTTGTAGCCCAATGTTGTGTAAATGCCTTCTGATAGTTTGTGTAGACACTGTTTGCCGCCCTAGGTTTGGGATGTGACGTCCAGTTTCACTTGCGGTGCAGAATCAGGCAATCCGTTCATACAAAGATTTGCCTCTGTGTGTCTATTGCTGTCATTCCAGTTCATTGTTGTTCTTACAACCACTGGGACACACAACGTTTGACAGTGGTGACATCTCAGCCTACGTGTGTGGTGATCTACTGGATGATGAACCAAGGTCTCTCAGTTCAAGGATTCTGTCCCTCTCAGTTTACGACAAGTGGTAATAACTGGCACAATCATCCCACATGACTTGATCCAATTTTTGAAGTTTCATGTTACTAAAAAGCTTGGCTTTCAATCTGTCTTTTATGGCCCTCCACATGCCACAGATTGAAGCCAGGTGTTTAAAGTTTCCTCATTTGCCAGTCTTAGTGACAACTGCTGCTTCCTCGATTTGCAGAACTTTATGGCTTCTCCTGCTTTATGTTGCCATTTCAATGTTGAGGAGTATATTTGTATGTATATGTATACTGCACCAGCATAACCACACCTGTGAACTTTCCACCCCTGGAATCAGGTAAAGAAGCTACCTGATGTGATGTGTGCATAGACTTTCTATATATACCATGGGAGCTATTTTACTGCATTCATTGTATTTCTATTGGCTGGCCGTTTTTAAGAGAACCTGAGAATTAAGTGCAATCCATAGGCAGCATGTTATACAGCAGGAAGAGCTAAGAAAATTGATATGTAGTAACGGAGCAAAAGATTTTGTATAACTTGTATCTTATTACTCTGAACTAAGGAGCCATTTGGGCGGGCCTTATCAGTGACCTACAGCAATCTGTGCATGCAGTCTGGACGTTTGTGGACATTAGCCCCTGTTTCCCCTATGCAAAGTCATCAACCCCTTACTTTATTTCACTTTATAGGGTTAACTTGCACTGTTTAATATTGTGTAACTGCATGTTATATGTATGCTGTCATATATATTCTGCTCATTTGCACTGTATTTGCACAGCACTGTGGAACAGGTTAATGAATACTGAGAGACTTTTGGGACTTTCTAGCTAATAATGAGAAGCTAGTAATTTTCCATAGCTATCATAAGAAGAGCATGTTTTGGAGGGAAAAAGCCAGACTTGTTTACCACCAAACCCAGACAGACTAACATTTTAAATGTCTGGTTTAGCTCTGTTATTATGTTTGAAAACCTGTTTTTCTCTAGAAAAACTGCTATGTCATTGCCACTGAGTATCATTGATGCTCTAATACAAGTCTATGAGAGAAGGGAGTTGTAACATTGTAACTATGCTGGTTTTCTCCACTTCAGCCCTGCCATTAGAACGTTCTAATTCAGCCAGACACTGTATATAAGGAGAGCAGTCAGGGCCCCTAGTGTTCTGCAATTAGGGAACAGTGCTTGGAAGAGGATACTCTGCCAGACTATTGAGTGACCAGAAGAAGATACTGAAAAGGGGATACTCTGCCACAGACCCTGGATCACCAGCCGTTGGCCACTGTACCAGCCTTCTGAGAGACAAAGGGACAGCTAGTTTAGGCCTTTCCTCGGTATCAAACTTTTCTTCTGCCAGAGAGGAGACTGGAGATTCCAGCCCTATGCCTTGCCTGTATTGTTTTGCACCTGAATTTCTCCCATAAAGAAGCACACATGTATACTGCAGACCCTGAGTCTCTGGACTTAATTCCCTTTGGGGTGCACCATGAGCAGTGGCCAAGTTTGGGGTGGCCCCAACGCTATGCTGGGTCCCCCGGACATGATCGAAATGTCACCACGTGTTGTTGCTCTCCAGAAGGGATGGTAAGGGATGGTGCACCCCAATGAAAAATAAGTCCAGAGTGAGGTTCTGCAGTAAACCAGTGTGCTTCTATACTGGAGGAATTCAGGTACAAAACAATACAGGCGAGGCATTGGGCTGGCTTCTGCAGTCTCCTCCCTGGCAGAAGAAAGGCTTGATGCTTAGGAAAGGCCTGAGCTAGCTGTACCTCTCTCTCTCTCTCTCTCTCTCTCTCTCAGAAAGCTGGTACCTTGGTCAAAGGCTGGTACCTTCGTCAAACAGGGCTGGTGACCCATGGTCTGTGGCTCAGTGTCCCTATCCCAGTGTTTTCTTCTGGTCACTCATGCAGACTGACAGAGTCTTCTCTTCCAAGCACTGGTCCCTAACTGCAGAACACTAGGGGCTCCAATATACTGTTTCTAGCTGAACTGGAACCTTCTAGTGAGAGGGGTCGAGTGGAGAAACTCAGCACAAACAGATCCATTGTTGCAATTTTCGTCTCTCATAGACTTACATTAGAGCTTCAGTGATACTGAATGGCAATGATGACACAACAGTTTTTCCAGACACAAAAAGGTTTTCAGACATAACAACATAGCTAAACATTCAAAAGATCAGACTGTCTGGTTTTGGTGGTAAACAAGTCTGGCGTTTCCCTCCAAAACATGTTCTTCATTGAACTTAATGGAAGCTGAGGAAAATTACCAGCTTCTCATTCAAAGATCAAAAAGTCTTTTAGTGTTCATTAACCTTTGGCACAGTGTTCTGCAAATGCTGTGCAAATGAACAGGATACATATCACAAAATACATATAACATGCAGTATAGGACAGTGCAAGTTAACCCTTTAAAGGAAAATAAATTAAGGACTTGATGACTTTGCATAAGGGAAACAGGGGAAAATGTCCACAAATGTCCACACTTCAAAGTATCCCTGATCCAGGGTACTACACTCTCCCCTAACTTTAACTGTGGCATCCTCAACACAGTCAAGACTACTTAAAAAAGAAGATTCATATAACAGGCACCAACTATGTACATAGGATTTAAGACAGTCCAACTCTAGGGGGGCCTTCAATCTTCCCCTAGGGTGCCGGCTCTTAAATGTTAAATGAACAGGATTAAGCATGGGCTGAAAGAAGTATTCCGGTACAGCAACTTAATTTTTGAAAAACTACCTTAAGGCTGCAAGCTGTGACCCAGCCAGAACCCATAACTATGCTTTTAACCAGAGCTTCATTTTACCCTGCAATCCATTTGTCTAGCTCCTATGTGAGCCTGAAGCACACTGAATATCATGGCACCTGATCTTCCCTCACACAACTACAATCCCCACAATGCCTAGGTTTCCTGCTGTGAGTTTCTGCTTGTTCGTGAGTGTTGATGTTTACTGATTTACTGATTGACTGCTTGATATTCCAGTCCGGTCACACCCCCTCTACTCAGTAATCAGCAGCACACTAACATTTAGCTAGAGAATTGATAGCAACACACTGAGCATGCTCGACCTTACAAAGACTCAGAACTACAGGTCGATGCCATGGTAATTTATGAGGAAACACAGTGGGTAGCAGAGGAGGAAAAGTACTTTTATAACTATTGAACGGTAAACGTGAAATTTACATTATATTAGGTAATTATTGATGATTAAGTGATGAATTAGTCTAAAACATAAGTTAAATTTATGGTAACCGGAATACCCCTTTAATAGTCAGCAAGGCTTGTTTTTTCCCACTTCTGATTGGTGGACTGCCAATGCTGCATTCTGCCTGGCAACTGATGATGCATCCTGGTCGCTGGTTCTATGGAACATATGAGATACACATGGACAGGATTCAAGTGGCTGATGAAGGCTGTAGACGTCAAGCTGGTTATCAATAGCCATTGCTGTGGTCATCAAGCTGGAATTTGGCAGACTTTAGCAAGGTCTTCTAAATGGTCATCACTGGTCACCACTGGGGCAAAACAGGATAGAAGGTACTATGATCAGGTCTCAGATCTAGGACAAATACAGCTGGATGCTCCCCTACTGTTTCATTGGCTCTCTAGCTGACATCTGCACCAGTAGCAAAAAGTCTCAAAAGGACATTGTTAACTGGATTAAAGCAATTACTGGACTGGCAAAAGCAGCACCACTAACATAATCATCATGTACAATATACATAGTTTACATGAGAATTAACCCCTTTTCAAAGTAGTCATTATGCCAAGCATCATAATCACCTATAGGGCTGACTATAACGCTTTTGCATTTTATCATAGCTGGAAAGATAACTACCTTCCTAAGTGAATGTGACCAGTACATAGCCATTTACATAGCTCATAGCAAGACAATGTTTTTTCAAAGGATACAGTACATAGATCTTCAGCATCATTAGCAAAAATGGACAGTATCCTAGAAGAACCTTCAACATTTTCGTAAGAAGACTTTTCTTTATAACAGCCATTGCATAGAGTAGAAATGCAGGATACAGTCTTATTAGCACAGTCACTTTATTGTGGCAGACCCTACAAGGGTAACAGTAACAGATGCTTTCATGGGACTGGTTCACCTCCGATGCAGGCAAGGGTGTTCCTGTAGATGCCACTGGCTGTCTTGATCCACTGGGGCTGGATTCATGATAAATTACTCTTCTGGTGCTGGACCATATCCAGTTAGTGATGCCAAATTGCAGACAAAGTTGAGGTGTCACCCTGTGTTGCTGCTCTTCACAAGGGATGGTAAGGTGTGCTGCACCCCAATGCTTCTGTACTGGAGGAAATCAGGTACAAAACAATACAGGGCTGGCTTCTCCAATCTCCTCCCTGGCAAAAGAAGAGTTTGACACTGAGGGAAGGCCTGAACTAGCTGTCCCTCTCTCTCTCTCAGAAGGCTGGTACCATGGTCTAAGGCTGGAGGCCCAATGTCTGTAGCTCAGTAGTCCAGGTGGCTTCTTGGTAACAGGGCTGGTGACCCATGGTCTGTGGCTCAGCGCCCCCATCTCAGTGTCTTCTTCTCATCACTCATGGCAGAGTCTTCTCCTCCAAGCACTGGGTCCCTAAATTCAGAACACGAGGGACTCTGACTGCTCTCCTTATATACAGTTTTTAGCTGAAATAGAACCTTCTAGTGAGAGGGGTGGAGTGGAGAAACTCAGCACAAACAGATACATTGTTACACTTTCCGTTTGTCATAGACTTACATTAGAGCTTCAATAATACTCAATAACAATGACACAGCACTTTTTCCAGACACAAACGGGTTTTCAGACATAACAAAATAGGTAAACTAGACATTCAAAACATTAGTCTGTCTGGTTTTGGTGGTAAACAAGTCTGGCTTTTTCCCTCCAAAACATGCTCTTCTATAAATCTAATGGTAACTGTGGAAAATTACCAGCTTTTCATTCAAAGTCCCAAAACAGGATATATTTCACAACATACATATAAAATGCAGTTACACAGTATTAAACTGTATAAGTCAGTGGAAGTTTTAAGTGAAATAAATTAAGTAGTTGATGACTTTGCATAGGGGAAAACAGGGCAAATGTCCAGACTTCAGGGCACTACATATACCTTACCATTCCTTCCGGAGAGCAGCAGCACATAGTGACACCTCAATGGTGTCTGGCAGATCCAGTGTAGCGTTGGGGCCACTCTAAACTCAGCCATTGCACCTGTACTACACTAAACAGTTATATCCACAATTGCTTGCTAGTGCCAACCAGTGTTCCCTCTAAGACTTGGCAGCTGCTGAGCGGGGTCGGCTCAGGGCTGGGCACAGCGCCATCAAAGGTGGGCGATATGAAAACCTAAAATAATTGGCACATCAAAGACATACAGTATAACCCCTGCGCCATCCCGTACAATACAGTCTAATCCATACACCATGCTGTATAATATACAGTATAATCCATACACCATGCTGTATAATATACAGTATAATCCGTACACCATGCTGTATAATACACAGTATAATCCGTACACCATGCTGTATAATATACAGTATAATCCGTGCATCATGCTGTATAATAAACATTATAATCCGTATTCCATGCTGTATAATATACAGTATAATCTGTACACCATGCTGTATAATATACAGTATAATCCGTACACCATGCTGTATAGTATACAGTATAATCCGTACACCATGCTGTATAATATACAGTATAATCCACACACCATGCTGTATAGTATACAGTATAATCCGTACACCATGCTGTATAGTATACAGTATAATCCGTACACCATGCTGTATAATATGCAGTATAATCCGTACACCATGCTGTATAATATATAGCATAACCCCACAGGGTAGGTGTTATACTGTATATTGTACGGCAGGGTGTATGGATTCTACTGTATATTATACAGCATGGTGTATGGACTACACTGTATATTATACATACATAGTAACATAGTTTATAAGGCCGAAAAAAGACATCTGTCCATCCAGTTCGGCCTGTTTGGTGTATGGATTATACTGTATATTATACAGCATGGTGTATGGATTATACTGTATATTATACAGCATGGTGTACGGATTATACTGTATATTATACAGCATGGTGTATGGATTATACTGTATATTATACAGCATGGTGTATGGATTATACTGTATATTATACAGCATGGTGTATGGATTACACTGTATATTATAAAGCATGGTGTATGGATTATACTGTACATTGTATAGCATGGTGTACGGATTATACTGTATATTATACAGCATGGTGTATGGATTATACTGTATATTATACAGCATGGTGTACGGATTATACTGTATACTATACAGCATGGTGTATGGATTATACTGTATATTATACAGCATGGTGTGTGGATTATACTGTATATTATACAACATGGTGTGTGGATTATACTGTATATTATACAGCATGGTGTATGGATTATACTGTATATTATACAGCATGGTGTATGGATTATACTGTATATTATACAGCATGGTGTATGGATTATACTGTATATTATACAGCATGGCGTATGGATTATACTGTATATTATACAGCATGGTGTACTGATTATACTGTATATTATACAGCATGGCGTATGGATTATACTGTATATTATACAGCATGGTGTACGGATTATACTGTATATTATACAGCATGGCGTATGGATTATACTGTATACTATACAGCATGGTGTACGGATTATACTGTATATTATACAGCATGGCGTACAGATTATACTGTATACTATACAGCATGGTGTACGGATTATACTGTATATTATACAGCATGGTGTACGGATTATACTGTATACTATACAGCATGGTGTACGGATTATACTGTATATTATACAGCATAGTGTATGGATTATACTGTATATTATACAGCATGGTGTACGGATTATACTGTATATTATACAGCATGGTGTACGGATTATACTGTATATTATACAGCATGGTGTACGGATTATACTGTATACTATACAGCATGGTGTACGGATTATACTGTATATTATACAACATGGTGTATGGATTATACTGTACATTGTATAGCATGGTACAGGGGTTATAATGTATATTGTACAGCAAATGCATGACGGTTACATCATGCCGGACAATATAACCCCTGTGCCATGCTGTACAATATACAGTATATACACAGTGTAGAGGTATACTGTATATTGTGTGGCACAGTGTATGCATACACATACACACACACGCACACACACGAAACACATAAAAACTTACAGTTACTTGGCCCTTGTCTCCGACACCACATCAACGTTCTGGAGCTGGGGCTTTGGTCTTCTTCTCCCTTCTTTGCCGCACTGCACAGGTCTTCCCCGTCCAGTAGCAGCAGCGCAGCATGAGGGAGGAGGCGGGGCCAGCTGGGAGCGCCGCACAGGAACGTCCTGAGCGTCTGGACGTTGAGGGAAGCATAGTGTATGCCTGTTCCGAGCCCACCGCAACAGGGCTTCCCCATCGGAACAGGCATACACTATAAATTAAGTTCGGGTTGCGGCGGTGAGCGGGCCAGGAAAGGCCCTGAGCGGAGGCAGGGAGGGCAGGGAACACTGGTGCCAACCTACTGCCATTCAAACAGCCACCATACCCCCTCATCTGGTGCCAGAGACTGCACTTTGTATTTATTGCTGCTATATGTGCCACAAGTTATATTTTGCGCTCAGTAAAGAAACATTTATGCAGTTTGTGCCTGGTATTGCCACGCAGATCCATTTCTCATTTGGATTAGCTACTATACCGTACAAGTTTTGGGAAGAAGGTAGAACTTTTTATAGAATTTTGTGCATTCCATCGCCATAGTGCCCCCAGAATTGTTGACTACACTGTCCATATACGGTATGTTGACTGACACTTTTGGAGTCACTGTTGGCTTCTCTTACAGGGCCACTTTTAATAACCCATATAGAATCACAATGACTGGCACTTATGTGCAACATGACAGGCACCTACAGTATGTTGGAACTATGGCTTACATGTACGAAAGGGACAGTGACACCATGCCTGATATCTATGGAGGGGCAATCTGCCTGACCCTAGCTGACACAGGGAAGTCACTCTCATTGACACTGTATAAAGTTAAAACCTTCACTGACACCTATATAATGGTCTGGCCATCTTTACACTGTGGGGGAGTAGCTATAAGGGTGCATGAGCTGGTCACCAGCCGATATTTGTAGTGCCTCTGAGTGCATGGGGTGTGATGGACACTGAACCCTAATGCTAGTGGAAAGCTAGCCTTATATAGAGCTGAAATATTCCACATCACTTTACAGACATTATCATTGCTTGCTTTCCCCAACTGAGCTTACAATTTAAGTTCCCTATGAGTATGTCTTTGGAGTGTGGGAGGAAACCGGAGTAACCGGATGAAACCCACACAAACACGAGGAGAACATACAAACTCCATGCAGATGTTGCCCTTGGTCAAATTCAAACCCAGGACCTCAGCGCAGCAAGGCACCAATGCTAAACCACTGAGCCACCATGTTGCCCTTGAAGAAAAAAAAAGAAAAGGAAAAAATATATTTTCACAGTGTTTTTGCAGCATCTTCAGTAACAGGTCCTTGAGTCGGCTCATGAGCCATCGCTTACATACAAATAAGCATTTGCTATTTTTCTGGCTGAAGCATGCTCACTCTGCTCAGTAACAACAAGGTCAATGTATAATAAAACCCTTGACAGTCCAGAGATTCCTTTCGTTACGCTGATACAATGTTACAGTATTAAAAGAACCTTCATTTACTGCAGTTACCGGTGCAGCATTGCTTACTGAGGATAATCAGTGCTGAGGATGTCTCCGTTTAATTCAATTTCTTGTTTCCGTGACCTCCCACATTACAGTGCACTGCAGTCATTTATTATCTGGGAGGAAATCATGGCACTGATCATCCTGTGCTTCCTGGTTCCTAAATATGATTCCAGAACTACTGTGACACACAGGAAGGGTAGGAGATAGATGAGGTACAAGCATATATTGCACATTACATTTAATTTTTAATTTCATTTTTATAATGGCCTGTAGTTGGGATAATGGATCTCTGGGGTTGACTGATTTGCAGTCTTATACCTAGCTGAGGGCAGGAGGGGGGAGGTGCATAAAAAGGGGGTACACAAAATACAAAAAAATAAACTCCTGTGTTAGGCTACTTTCACACTAGTGGAAGCCTTCTCTCCCCTCCCTACCCCCGCTGGAACAGCCGGGTGCCTGGTTCATGTTGTTATTTGAGGATACCTTAGTCTGGAAATAAGGCACAGTTCTTAAGACCAGAGCATGCAGTAGGAACTTAAAGAAGAAATCCCGCAAAAAAATTTATTCCATGTCCTGCTAAAAATGTACACAATGTAATCTGTAGTGTATGTCATTTTCTTACCAGTGTCTGTATTTATGACTTATATAATCCTGGAGTTTCTTATCTGTGTCATGTGACTAGGAATTAGACCCACCAACTCACACAGAGACTTATGTGTGGACAGGAAGTCTAATTCTCTATGCATTCCTATGGGAGCCTCACTTTCAGTCTCATAGGAATGAATAGAGCAGTGACTGGCTTCCTGTCCTGGGTCAGTTGGAGGTCAGGGAGTTGGTCACATGACACAGCTACAATAAGAAGAAAGTGGATAACTCTCAATTAGAGTCCCTGATAAGAAGATTGCATTCACTACAGATTATATCATGCACCTTTCTAACAGGTCAGAGGATAAAATTTTTGTGGGAGTTCTTCTTTAAGGTATGCTGGACAAAGCTTGAAGCTCCGTCACTTGTTTAGCAGATGTGATTGCCACCAGTAGAGGAGTTTTACCATAAAGATATTCAAAAGACTTCTCCATACATTTCAAAAAAATTGAGGGAATCATTAAAAAGCACTGGCACCTCTTAAAGAAAGATAAAATCATAGGCACCCTATTGACAGAATCCCTATTAGTCACCTACACGAAAGCACCTAACTTAGGACTTAAAATAGCACCATCGATAAAAAGAAAAACATCCCATATAACCACCAACTGGCTTAACTCGAAGGGCTTCCATAGGTGCGGTAGATGTTCTAACTGTCAAACTACTAAATTTCAGAAAAAAACCCAAGAGGTACAGTCCACTACTAACTCATACAAATATAAGATTGAGGACTGTTTAACCTGTGATACGACGAATGTAATATACATGCTGCAATGTCCGTGCGGCAAACAATACGTAGGGAGGACAAAAAGATCACTCAAAAAAAGAATCTCGGAACATATAAATAATATCAGAAAGGGCTATGAAAACACACACTGTCTCTAAGCACTACAAAGATCATCATAATCAAGATCCAAAAACACTGATCTATGTAGCCTTAGAGAGAGTCCCTACCAATTGGAGAGGTGGAGATCACATTTGAAATATGTCAAGGATAGAATCAAGAAGGATTTTTGAGTTTAATTCCTTAACACCGGGTGGACTGAATGCCGAAATGGAGATCTTCGGCTTCATCTGATTCTTCACTCTCATCCGGATGATATGGAGGGGGTGCCCTTCCGGACGGACATCGGAGTCAGGCTGTTTCCCAGCACTCCAATCTCCCTCCTGGGGAGGCCCCCCCTCCCGTTCAACTTCAACTTTAACCTCAAATAGGCAGACGGTAATTGATGCATACCATCTACATATACAAAGAAATAGAAAAATAAATAAGAAATACTCACCTGTAAATGGAAGCCCTAGAACACCAACTGCCCATCTATACAGAGGACAAAAGGAAATAAGGTTAAAATATAGAAAAATATAGAAATGTGATAGATAGTAAAGGAACAACAAAGAAAAGAAATATATCCCATTTAGAAGGGTCATTTGCATGGAAATATGAATTATTAATAACCCAAATAGAAGATACAAACCTACTTTGGATGTACCCACTCATATATTTATGTATTTATATGTTTATGTACTTATATATTTTTATATGTTTTTTTATATGTATTTATTTATTCATATATCTATATATTTACTTATGTGTCTATTTAATCATGATCATTTATATATGTGGTCTGGATATTTACATATATGTTTTTAGAAAAAGGCTAATTTACATCAAGGGATATATATGGTCTGGGAACCCAAATTTGACCATATAGGTTTTTCTATGTATATAAGTAATACATTTCTATGTATATAAGTAATACATTTCTATGTATATAAGTAATACATTTTTTAATTTTTTTATATTTCTTCCATTTTTATATATTTTTCTATATCTTTAATAACACCATTTTTATAAATTTCTTTTTAACGATTTATTCTCACTTTTTTATCTTTTTCTACCTTTTTCTATCTTAACTTATAAATAAATAGGATTATTTTAAACTTTTTATATTGATTTATTTGAATAAATGCCATCCACTTGGAACTAATCATTCAATATGAAACCTAAAGGATTTTAATTAACTTCAGCAATTAATCAACTTGGAGGACTTAAATACCCCACAGGAAATTAGGGTATCCAGCTACTGAGGAAGGGGAAGTCTTATCCCCGAAACGCGTTTAGCTTACTGGATACCCGGAGAACTAAGTACATAACCCCTAAGGCAATACAGCGCTGCCCCAAGAATAAGGACTAAAAAGAACAAACCTTAAAGTGGATACTATCTAGTATCAAGAACTGTCATCAGCTGTGAATGTGATACATTGCCTCTCCGTAATTTTAGCGCGCACCTAGTTCAAATGGGCCCCACATGGGACGCCACGTGGGACGCCGTAACGCCACAGTAAAAGCACGCGCTAAACAAGACCTCGGGCTGCCCGAACAGACGGACGCCGTTGCATCGGAGGTAAGGAGGCACCCATCTCCTGCTGGAAGGAAAGACTCATCGCTCCACAGGATTGGAACAACAATACAGCAAGGAAGGGGTAAAGTAAAAGCTTTAATCCAGTATACTGGGATACCTTGTTGCTAGCGATTTACAAACAGTATATATTGACTGAACTATTCCTAGAAACGTCCATCATTATTTTTGCTCCTGCTGATCTATCTTTATAACTAACAGGAACAGAAAAGAAATATACAGAATTATTTGGAACTTATATACTAATTTAAACAAGATCGTTTCCCCAATTCCCAATATCTATATTGCATATTACTTATATTTTTATCTCTGTTTATGTTTATTGCTATCTTTTGTTATTTATCACCTTTAATACAATATATATTCCATGATCCCCAGATAAGAGTGTGCATAACCTCATTTCCTACTGTATTTATTTTATTTATCTCTACCAAAGCTCTTGTGGGTAAGATCTCTAGGCTGTGGCACCTCATCTTCAGGGTTTTTGGGTAGTGAGCCACTTGATAGTTTATATTCTCATTACCTATATTCAAAAGACTGTAGAGGCTCAAAGGGTGGTCTTGAGAGATGGTTGAGTACCAAAGCCAGATCCCAGGAAGGAAATGGATGTCTAATTGGTGGTCTCAGGTTTCTAATAGCACTGAAGAATCTTCTGACAAGGGGTTGATTAGAGAAGAGACCCTACAGCAATGCATTAATGGCAGAAAAATTGGCTTTTAGTGCATTTAATTTGAACCCCTTGTCAAACTATTACTGGAGGAATTGCAGTACTGATGGTAAAGATGTAAGTATATTAGATTATTCACTGCACAACGAGATGAAAGACTTCCAAATTCTATCATATTCTTTAAGTGTTGCAGGTCTTCTGGAGGCAAGAAGTGTCGGGATGAAATTATCTGATAAGCCCTCGTCCACTAACCTTTGCCTTTCAGATTTCAGGCTATTAATTTCAGAAACCCCAGATTACGATGAATAATTCTGTAACAGGAGAGCCTGCTGAAGTGGGAGCTTCTAATATTCCCCCCTGGACAGATGGAATAGAAGGGGGAACCACGCTCTTCTTGGCCAAAATAACCTGCTAAATCTTCTTGATTATTCTCAGAATGAGAGGAATCGGTGAAAACACATATATTAACTCCTGAGACCATGGTATCGATGAGCCATTCAGGAAGCTGGGATGATTGAGGCGACTGAGGGATGCCAACCATGTTGTTTAACTGTTGAGCCTGGTAGCCATGGCGTCCAAGGAAGGAGATCTGTTGAAAGATTTGGGGACAGGTGATTCCTGCTCAGCCGGACCACCTTTTTATTGAGAGACCCCTTTATATGTACCGCTGTCATGAAGATGAAGATTTGCCTGCATTCCTGCTGGAGAAGAGGGCTCCTGGTCCCCCACAACCCCCTTCACTTTTTCAGGTAGAAGTCTGATGTAGAATTGGCAGATTGGATAAGCCCCGCTTTGCCTTTCAGCATCTTCTGTAAGTGGAGAGAGAATCTGATCGCCTTCATTTCTCTAAGATTGGAGGAGGTTCTGCTGTTTTATTTTGACCATATGCCCTGCGTCCAGTGGGGACCTATATGAGTGCCCCAACCTATGGCAAAGGCATCCATGGTAACTACCACATCAGATACAGGATGTAGACTTTTGCCCTGTAGAACTTCTTGCTTGAGCTACCATCTTAGGTCCTTTATTGGTCAGATCTTCAGAGACCGATCCAGGGCTGGCAGATGTCTGTTCCATTGGGCCAGGATGTTGGACTGTAGTGACATGAAGTGAAATCTGGCCCAGGGAACAGTGTTGATGGAAGATGTCAGATTCTAATGGCCTTTTCAGAAATCTTCTGATGATGTATTAGAAACATGACTCTTTTTCTGATGTTGACCACTCTCTCCCTCGATGTCTAGAATAAACCCCAAATATTGAAGACTTTGAGATGGAAGAAGAGGATTTTTGGTAATTGATTATGAAAATATGTTGGTCCAGAAACTCGATAGTGATGGAGAGATTAGATGATAGAAGGTCTGGAGAGGAGGCTCGAAGAAACCAATCATTCAGGTACTGGACTAGAAATATTCCTCTTAACCTGAGGGCAGCAGCCAGGATACTGATAATTTTTATGAAGACCTGAGGGCCTATGACGATTCCAAATACGAGACATCTGAATTTAAGATATACAACTTCTGAGTCTCTGCGTACTGCCACTCTTAGGAAGTGCAGATAAGTGTCCTTGAGGTCTATGGATGCCATGAAATCCAGGGGGCAGAGCATGTCTACAGTACTAAGCACAGTACTATATAGCTTAGTGTCATCTGCAAAAATAGAAGTGGTGCTATTAATCCTATCCTCGATGTCATTAATAAAGACATTAAATAACAGAGGACCCAGCACTAAACCTTGGGATACACCACTTATAACCCGGGACCATTCGGAATAGGAATCATTGACCACAACTCTCCGGACATGGTCCTTCAGCCAGTTTTCAATCCAATTACAAACTATACTTTCCGAGCCTATAGACCTTATTTTACCTATTAAACGTCTATGAGGAACAGTATCAATAGCCTTTGCAAAATCCAGAAACACTACATCCACAGCCACCCCTGAAATCTCTATCTGAAAGATAAAACCATGCTTTAGACACCTATGGGGTTATTTACTAACAGAAATACGTCTATATTAGGTGTATTTCTGGCACAGATTGTGGCGCAAAGGTTCTTCTTCAAAACTGAACCGTTATTTGTTCCCGTAGAACTCTATTAGGATGGATCAAAACGGAATACCTCTAAAGGGTTCAGTTTTGCATTCCGTCCTTAAATTCCCATATATTCCATTATAACCCTGTTATAACAGAATGGTATAACGAAATATACAACACATAGATGAACCAACCCTAACACAACTGTTCAGTGAACCCTACTGCTTATGGGGCTCTGAAGCAGACGGATGGTCACTGCACCTCTGCTAACAAAGTTGCATCAGCAGAATAGGCTTCAATTTTCATGGCACTATTAGAATTAGACCTCCAGTGATTGGAAAAGGGTTGCCATCTGTGATAAGCCGCATTTTCTGTTTCATCAAACGGAAGGACGTTGGCGTGTCAGGAGAGAAACATCCAAGAAAAAACACTCTGCAACCATTGCTGGAAGAACACAAGTTGGTGGTGGCAGGGTTATGGTCTGGGGAATTCTTGGGGTTTTCGGGGCATTCTCTTGGCCCACTCATCCATATGGAAGGCACTCTCAATTGATTTTGGTATGAATCCATCCTTGCAGATCACGTACACCCATACATGCTGATTGTCTTCCTTGGAGTGGTTGGGATCTTCCAGAAAGACGTGGGCTGGAAAAGCCCTAATTCCCCAGACTTCAACCCAGTTGAGACTGTGGGATCACCTCTATTGTCATGTTCACTCTATAGATCGTACCCCACACACCCTCCAGCAGCTGTGGGATGCACTTCAGTCAGCATGGCTCCAGATACCTGTGACAACCTAACTGAAGATGGAGAAAATCAGCTTGAAATCAATTTCTGAGGACAACTAGATTTCTAGTTTACTTTTAGAATTTATTTCTAGATTTAGTATTCCATCATAGCAGTCTGTCACTAGCGCTTGCACTTATAACTACTGAAGGCCTAATTCTGAACTCAAAGGATTAGCACTCTGACAATACCCTTAAGGTGGCCATACACCTTCAATAGCTATCAAGTAAATGGGTTTTTTGGCCAACAGCTATTCCTCTGATACAGTGCCTTGCGAAAGTATTCGGCCTCCTGGAACTTTTCAACATTTTGCCACATTTCAGGCTTCAAACAAAAAGATATAACATTTAAAATTTTTGGTGAAGAATCAACAACAAGTGGGTCACAATTGTGAAGTGGAACAAAATTTATTGGATCATTTAAACTTTTTTGTAATAATAAAACTGAAAAGTGGGGCGTGCAAAATTATTCGGCCCATTTACTTTCTGTTCTTTCTGTTCAACTCCAGAAGTTGATTGAGGATCTCTGAATGATCCAATGTTGTCCTAAATAACTGATGAAGAGAAATTGAATCCACCTGTGTGTAATCAAGTCTCCGTATAAATGCACCTACTCTGTGATAGTCTCCGGGTTCTGCATCATGAAGACCAAGGAACACACCAGGCAGGTCCCTGATACTGTTGTGGAGAAGTTTAAAGACGGATTTGGATACCAAAAGATTTCCCAAGTTTTAAACATCCCAAGGAGCACTGTGCAAGCGATCATATTGAAATGGAAGGAGTATCAGACCACTGCAAATCTACCAAGACCCGGCCGTCCCTCTAAACTTTCATCTCAAACAAGGAGAAGACTGATCAGAGATGCAGCCAAGAGGCCCATGATCACTGTGGATGAACTGCAGAGATCTACAGCTGAGGTGGAAGAGTCTGTCCATAGGACAACAATCAGTCCAACACTTCACAAATCTGCCCTTTATGGAAGAGTGGCAAGAAGAAAGACATTTCTCAAAGATATCCATAAAAAGTCTCGTTTACAGTTTGCCACAAGCCACCTGGGAGACACACCAAACATGTGGAAGAAGGTGCTCTGGTCAGATGAAGCCAAAATCCAACTTTTTGGAAACAATGCAAAACGATATGTTTGGTGTAAAAGCAACACAGCTCATCACCCTGAACACACCATCCCCACTGTCAAACATGGTGGTGGCAGCATCATGGTTTGGGTCTGCTTTTCATCAGCAGGGACAGGGAAGATGGTTAAAATTGATGGGAAGATGGAATGGAGCCAAAGTACAGGACCATTCTGGATGAAAACCTGTTGGAGTCTGCAAAAGACCTGAGACTAGGACGGAGATTTATCTTCCAACAAGACAATGATCCCAAACATAAAGCAAAATCTACAATGAAATGGTACAAAAATAAACATATCCAGGTCTTAGAATGGCCAAGTCAAAGTCCAGACCTGAATCCAATTGAGAATATGTGGAAAGAGCTGAAAACTGCTGTTCACAAACGCTCTCCATCCAACCTCAAAGAGCTCGAGCTGTTTTGCAAGGAAGAATGGGCAAGAATTTCAGTCTAGATGTGCAAAACTGATAGAGACATACCCCAAGCGACTTGCAGCTGTAATCTCAGCAAAAGGTGGCGCAACAAAGTATTAATGCAAGGGAGTCGAATAATTTTGCACGCCCCACTTTTCAGTTTTATTATTACAAAAAAGTTTAAATGATTCAATAAATTTCGTTCCACTTCACAATTGTGACCCACTTGTTGTTGATTCTTCACTAAAAATTTAAAATGTTATATCTTTTTGTTTGAAGCCTGAAATGTGGCAAAAGCTTGAAAAGTTCCAGGGGGCCGAATACTTTCACAAGGCACTGTATATGTCTATGACCATGCATGTGTTCTCAATAGGTGGTAACTAATTTCCATTGAGAACAAAAGGACTTTGCATGTTGAAATCCAACATCCCTAACTCTTCTTTCCCTCAACATCTGCCATCAGGGGAGAGTTGTGAAACATCAGAGGGACAGCTGGATCGGTGGGTATAGTCGACATTAATTTAATGAGTCTGGCTACCGTTAGGTTTTTCTGAAATGCAAGGAAACAACTTTAAATGAACCTACACAACCTTCAGACTAGTGAAAAGACAGAACACTAATTATAATTAGAGATGAGCGAATTGATTCTAAACAAATTGGATTTGATGTAGGTGAACCCAAAATCCAGATTTTTAGTAATTAGTTTCAGATGAATGTTGGAGAGAGAAAGAAAGAGAAAGAAAAAAAACAACTAAGAGAGACGAGAGAGAAGAAAATACGAGTACTGGGTGACCTCAGGTGGTCATACATAAACTTTCAGGCCAATTGGAGCACCTTTGATTCAGAATGAACCCAAATCGAATTTTGAGTGATTCCCTTAGGGCGGGTTCACATCAGCGCTACGAACCCTGTTATTATTTTCTGTTATAACATGGTTAAAACAGAAAATAATTCAAAACGGAAACCTTTAGAGGCATTCTGTCCGTCATAATAGAGGTCTATGTTGACAGGACTTTCTTTTCCGTCCTGGATAACGGAAACCAGACAGCTCTGTTCTGCCTTTCCCGTCCTTACCTGTAATCATAATACTTCATTTTGGCAGTAGAACTGACACTTCATAATGCTAAGTGAATGTCCACTATTAAAGGTCATGTTAGGTTTCTCATTCTGTGTTGGCCGATTTCTTCATGTATCTTCAGAGAAGGTAAAGCTTCATTTTTATACTAGAGATCTTCAGAACCCCTGCCCAGACAGAGTTAACTGGTAAAATCATGGTTTCCTGAAGCCACTGGGGGACTGTACTGTAGACTATTTTATTATTGAAGTCAGTGTATGAACTGTAGGCAGTTAGCTCCCTCTAGTAGTGGTTGAAGGTGGACAGTATTTTGTCATTTAAGTCTTTGATTACACAATGTGCTCGGTGCGCTGTATGAGAAAACAGGAGCTTCAACTGTTGTACAATGAATATATAAACATACGTAAATCTAGATGACATTTTGTACAGGTTGTGAATTGTGTTTTCTTAATTCTACTACTAAGTAAAAAACTGAAATATTTAAAACCTACTCTTTGGACCACATGGAAGCTTACCGAAAATTATCAATTATGGAAGTTCAACATCTTTCAGGAAGTTGGGCATTTGAGCCCAATCCCTTGGACCACATGGTTCTGCCATCTAAATGGTCCCTTTCATGGGCCCTGGCAAAATCGGAACTGTTGAATGTATTTTTTTTACTAACACCTATTGACTGATGTCAAAACACTAGAAGAAGAATATCCCTGTAAATTGAGACCCATTTGACTGCTATCCTTGTGTTTGAAGAAGGACACAAACTTCTAATTGCAATGGCGGTGACCGCAGCCGAGCACAATACAATCGCTTTTAATTGAGGTGGGAGTGCAGACGTAGACTTTATTAATGGTAAATACCACCGTGGGTAACTAGGCAACGGACAAGGGATTAAAACCATATATTCTCAGCCAGCGAGAAGGGAATGCAATAAACCATGTAAGTAATCAATATGCAGATATAAATCCTGGAGCCCGCAGCTTCTTAACAATAACATGGTGACAGGTATTACGGTTTACGGTTCACAGCTGAAGAGCAACTGGTTCTTACTTTTACTATTTCATAATTGCAGATACATTTTTGCATATCAGTGAAGTGCCCATAATAAAGAAGATGGCTGTATGAATTTCATTGAATTTGCAGCGAGCCCTTGAGGAGCCGGAGCGGAGAGTGGGAGTGGTAGTGGCTCCTGTTATACCACAGTCTATCACAGTGGCTGACCTATCACTGTTGCTCCATAGGGCCAGTACAGTGCAAGGTGGGGGCACCCTTTTTCCCTCAGGCGCACCCTGATTCTGGATGGGTGCAAGACAGGACGTGCAGAGTGCAGTGTGCAATGGCCGGCGTATAGTGCAAGAGTCAGTAACCAGGCAAGATTAAACAGAATGGACGTCTTTTTACTGTACTGTAGGAGTTGTAGTACATCCAGCTATAGCAAAACACAGTTCCAACTGTACACAATGCTATTCTCGCCCAGAGGCAAGGATGGGAATTATAGTCCTCTTTCCTCTCTAACTGCCTAAAGTCTCTTTCAGTAGAATCTATGGCAGATGACTGTATTTTTGCAATTATGCCTGTAATTTGCATGGCGGCCTACAAGCTGAATGTCATTCCTTAAATGTGTAAGGTGTCTAAACTGTAATCCCTCCACGGCAGTGAAGTCTATTGTCCTCAGTGGCAGTTACCTTACTGTCTGACTTTTGTTGCTAGGCCATAGAGATTTCTGAACCTTCTCCTTTCTCTCTTGCTGTAAATATTAAAGCAATCACACAGAGATATGTTAGTCTCTGGAACTTGAGGCCCAAGGGGAGGGAACACATGAACTTTGCTTCTTTTTCTTCCTATGAATTCATAGAACACTTTAGAGGAGGAGCCAACCACCTCCTAGCAACCTCATGAAAAGAGCTTTTTCAGAGTTACTCCGTCACTACAATTTAGAGCTATGCTGGGAGAAATATAGGACCTGACATAATTATTAGTTTCTAATAGGACATACCACATGCAGGGCACACAAGGTAAGGGGGTCCATGTCCATCCTAAAAACTTCCTACAATCCATTAAATGCATGTAATGACTAGGCTAATGTATTTCCTGGCTAACAATGACTGGTGGATTGTTAGAGAGACATAAGGAGGGCGCCCAATGCTGAGCTACTCAAAAGCAAGGGGCACATATAATGTTCTTCTATCAGAACCTATTCCTGTCTGTCTCTATTGCAGATAAAATAAAACTAGAGCTCCAATTCAAAATCTGTGATGGTGCCCCCACCTACCATGTGTCATACATAGTATCCAGATATTAAGCCCCTCCCTCTATGATGGCCATATGCATCACTCATGGCCTTTGAACTCAATGGAGCTCCCCCTGGTGGCTGCTGGAGGAAAATGATGTGGATTTATGTCTGGAGAAGCAGAAGTAGTCCACTGCCGAGTAGTCCATTTACTAGCATACTTGTTCATAAATTGATGCATTTAGGCACTTCCATGGCAATACCCCAAACCTAGCCAGAAAAACTAATTTATGGGCGAGTATTAAATAAGCCTCAACCATTTTGTTCGAGGAACACCCTGTATTTGTTAGGATTGTCTATGAAAGTTAAGGACAGTCCTTGCAAATCCAGAACTGTTGGCAACTCTGAGAATGGCGTTGTCTGCCTCCATGGTAAGAGGCAGACAGGTAAGATGGTGAAGCATTCAACAGAAATCTGACCCCATATTCCCAGAGACCCTTTTCATGTGCCCTATTAGGACCCCATGGAGGTACCCATGAGGATAGGTCTGAATAAATTGGGACATTTTTTCACAAGTCAAGTTAGTCATTTGTGTTGTTCAGCTGTTTCAGATAGAGAGATGATACATGAAAGTCATGATGGTTTTTTTGGGGGAGGGATGCAAGGTTTGGTATAGGGGCAGGTTTGAGGGGCTTTTTAAAGGCGTAGTCTGTGGAATTTCTACAGTAAAGCCGCCTATTGCACATTTGCATTCAAGTGCCGTCATTACTACAGTAGGAATCTCTCGGAATAATCTTGCAATTCATAGCTTGAAGCAAACAATCAAAACCTGCGGACAAAATGCTATAGTCAGTGTATGTCCCAGTCTGATGTAAAAAGGTTTTATGGTAGGGGGAGGGGAAGGAATGTCACTTCTGTTTACTTTGCAGGTGTTGGATGGTTTCATTTTTTTTGCATTTTGTTGAGAAGCAATTGTAGCAAAATGGACGGACCCTCTAAGGCATCATTATACAAAAGGCCATTTTGCTACAGAACGAAACGATACACTGTATGATTTGTCGAAGCCCATATCGCTGAGGGTTATTTCCAGGGCATAGAGATGCTGTGTTCCAAAATGAAGAAAAACAAAACAAACTGCAACTAGGATCCAATTAATTAAAGCAATAAAATGTAGAAAGAAAACATCTACAGAAAATAACTGTGCAAATAACTGTTCTGTGCCTCCCTAGGACATGGAAAGTAATAATCAATATCTGAATATGTTGTACTTCCACAAATAATCCACAAAGCATGGAGTCAATAAACTATAAAGAGGAATATCCAACATAACAAAAAGTAGCCAAAAGCGAGAATAGCACTATATAATCAATACTATAAGAGAGAAAGCTTGTCTCCCCCACTGCATATAAACTGTAAAGGATAAATACAATTTATCTCGGTATGCGACTGCACCTGAATGGTTTTATTAATAGAGAAAGTAAAGAAGGTGGAGTGATTTCATGCAATGCTTCATAGCTATACAATATACGTAGGAAACATATAAACACCTCTTTAAAGGGCATCTGTCAGCAGCAGTGGCGTACTAAGGTGGGGGCGGGGGGTGCTCCGCCCCGGGTGCCAGCTCTCAGGAGGTGCCAGAAGCAATGAATCAATACAGATGGAAGCGCTCATTGCTGGAGCGCAGGGAGCTGGGTACTGTCACTCACCTCCCCACGCTCCTCCTCTCCCTCAGGCCAGCAGCGCTTTGAATGGTGAAGCAGAAAGACTTCTTCCTGCTCCCCCATTCAGGCTGCAGGCACGGATCGCGCTGCTGGAATGTGTGGGCGGAGCCTGCAGACTGGAAATCTGCATAAGCTCCGCCCACACATTGCTGCAGAGCGATCTGTGCCTGCAAAGAAGAGAGGACTTCAGGAACGGGACAAGGTGAGTAGCTGCTGTGTTTTTTTGTTTTGTTTTTTAATACAGAGGGGGCATTGCTACTGTGGAGGGGGCACAGGGGGCATTACTGCTCTGGAAGGGGCACAGGGGACATTCCTACTCTGGAGGGGGCACAGGGGGCATTACTACTCTGAAGGGAGCACAGGGGGCATTACTACTCTGGAGGGGGAACAGAGGGCATTACTACTCTGGAGGGGGCACAGGGGGCATTACTACTCTGGAGGGGGCACAGGGGGCATTCCTACTCTGGAGGGGGCACAGGGGGCATTACTACTCTGAAGGGAGCACAGGGGGCATTACTACTCTGGAGGGGGAACAGAGGGCATTACTACTCTGGAGGGGGCACAGGGGGCATTACTACTCTGGAGGGGGCACAGGGGGTATTACTACTCTGGTGGGGGCACAGATGGCATTACTACTCTGGAGGGGGGCACAGAGGGCATTACTAATGTGAAGGGTGCACAGTGGGCATTTTTACTATGGAGGGGGGCACAGAGGACATTACTACTCTGGAGGGGGCACAGAGGGCATTACTAATGTGAAGTATGCACAGAGGGCATTTTTACTATGGAGGGGGCATAGAGCCAGAGGGCATTACTACAATGAAGGGGGCACAGACGGCATTATTACTGTGAATGGGGCACAGACGGCATTTGTACTGTGAAGGGGGCACAGTGGGCATTATTACTGTGAAGGGGGCACAGTGGGCATTATTACTATAAAGGGGGCACAGTGGGCATTATTACTATAAAGGGGGCACAATGGGGATTATTACTGTGAAGGGGGCACAATGGGGATTATTACTGTGAAGGGGCACAAAGAGGGCATTACAAGTGAGAGGGGGCACAATGTGGGCATGTGGGTATAACTACTGTGAGGGGGCACACATCTGTACAAAATTACCGTGAAGCTTGTACAATGAGGGCAATACTACTGTGAGGGGGTACAATTTTTTAACATATTGGGGGGGGGGGGTGCAGAGAAAGGACCCGCCCCGGGTGCAAAACACCCTAGACACGCCACTGGTCAGCAGACCTGTTACATGTGCAATTGGCAGCTGAAGACATCTGTGTTGGTCCCATGTTTATATGTGTCCGCATTGCTGAGAAAAATTAAGTTTTAATATATGCAAATTAGCCTCTAGGAGCAACGGGGGCGTTGCGGTTACATTTAGAGGCTCTGCTCTCTCTGCAGCTGCCGTGCCGTCTTCACTTTAATTAACAGAACCAGGCAGTGAAAATATTATCACGCCTTGCGCTGTCAATCAGAGGGCAGTTGCAAAAAGAGCAGAGCCTCTAGGTGTAATGGTAACGCCCTCGTTGCTCCTAGAGGCTCATTTGCATATATTAAAACATTTTTCTCAGCAATGCGGACACATATGAACATGGGACCAAAACAGATGCCTTCAGCTGCCAAGCACACATGGAACAGGTCAGCCATTGTCATAGGTACAAAACTGCTGACAGATGTCCTTTAAAGGGAACCTCTCACCTCTACAATGCTGCCTTCACTGAGGGCAGAAAAGCATAGGGATAGGCCCGCTGAATTCAGAGGTCATCACTTCTGGGCTAGTATTCAGTACTTTTACAGTACTGACAGGGCAAACCTCACAGCTTGTGCCAGCACTGCTACAGAGATGAGTCTGATGAGAATCCTAGTCCTACCCTCCTAGGTTTTTTTCCTATGTGTAACAGGAATTTGTATAATAAAGATATACAAAGGAATGACAGATTCCCTTTAAATGTGCATTTTTAGATGTTAGGAAAGTAGAGATAAAGGCTACAGATAGCGCCTTCAGAGAAGCTCTTTGACAGATTTCACTGGGAAGGAGAGAGTAGTCTGCAGATGCAATGAAACTGAAATCACTAGAGGACAAACTATTGAAAACCATTAATAAAGACCTACTGGAAAAAATTATTTTAGCCCAAAATAATGCCATAAGAAAAAATGCCCCCAAAAGTGTCCATAGCCTTTAAACAAGAAATAAACTGACTCCCCCAGTACTTGGACCGTATTTATTAAAGCGGTGCTGATTGGAAAGAACGTCTACAGCCTGGGACTTTTGGACAATTGTCAGTCAAGCAGCGAAATCCAGAAAGGAAGATTGCTCTGTGGGTATGACTGCCTCTTGCAAATGTGGCTTTACTCATTAAAGTCCTTTGGTGATCCCCACATTAAAAACAATAAGCATGTTGATGTTGAAGTATTGATTTCACTCCTTGTAAATATTGATCTAGCTCTTTCTTTAATCTAACCTGCCAGAGTGTCTTTGCAAGTACCTGCACTGAGGATAATGTGTTTTTACTTATCTCAATAGATCTCCAGCAAAAAATATCCTGCAGAATAAAAGACGGACTAAACCGTTGCATCAGAGAGCACAAAAGTCATAATGTCCTCTAATCCCAGAGTTCTATAAATCTGGAAATCCCTCCCGATACTTCTTCTTGTCAGTAGGTTATTGGTTGCCAAGGTGGAAATATCCTTTAAAGCAACATTCCTGGCAAAAGCTGATACACTGTGTTATTCTTTGTGCAGGTCCTCAGGGGCGGGGCATGACTTAAGGATTCTCTTTGTGTTCTTTAAATCCCTATGTCACGCTCCGCCCCTCAGGCTCTACAAAATGTATCTGTTTAGCTTCAAGTGTTTCTTGAAATCAATGTACTGTGTGCTCAGCATGAGGGAATTCATTCACTTCACATTCCCCACTAGTTGTGGTATGCTTCATCTGATCTATCCATCCTATGTCCTATATTCTGTAATAAACTAGGAATATAAATATAGTCCCATCACTGTGTTTGGAGTCTGGCCTGGTTTGGAGAAGGTGGGTATGGACAATCACATTGGAAACCAATGTCCCTCCATAAAGCATAAGTGGGTCTATAGGTGGTACAAGGATGGAGGGGGGGGTCAGAGGATTTCTATAAATCTATTACATCAATAAGCTCTTCACTCTTTATGGATTCATACAATATAAAACTATTTCATGTTTTTTTACAAAAAAAAAAAATCTCCAAATTACAATGTGCAGTGAACACAGCTGATGAACTCAGCCATACACAACATGGAAACGGGGAAGAGTCTCTGCTGTTAAAAAAAAATGGAAGTGGAGGTGTAGGACTACGACTACGGTGTGGTCTCATATTAAAACGTTTTTAATTTTTCATGTGGGCAACAACCACATAAGTGTCACTCAGTGGTGTAGCAGACAGACCTGGTTACAACAGTGCCACTCCCATTGAAGTGAATGGGTGCTCTTGGACCAGCCAGTCGGCAGGGGAGCAGGGTTGCCGGATTCCAAGTGGTCAAATAATGATGGCATATCTAGAGGAAAGAAGAGCATCCTGGGAGTCCAAGTACATAGCCAGAGCCAGCATGGTAGGTCTCGGGTGTCTGTTTCCAAGCGCAACCAGGAGGATTTATAAATCTATGGATTTCAATGGATGGAAACTGCTAGAAGAAAATAACTCAAAATTGCTACAAAAAAGCAAAGTAACTGCAAAGTTCCTCAACTTTTTATGTAGATTTAAACTCTGAAATGATGTTAAAAGCTGAATTATGCTTTGAGGGAGAGAAAAGGTGAGACAGCATCCCATTCAATTATGCAGGGAGCCGAAATGTGATGAACAGAAGCAGCGTTCCTTCCACGAGATTCAATAAGAATTATTTATTTATAGTGGGAGCGTAATGAATCCTTGTTAATACTCAGAATTCTTAATGTCACAGCTGGATGGAAGGGCCCTGCCATTAGTTACGCTTTAAATTTTAAAATGGTATAATGATGGAAGCTTAGAAATCTGGCTGAATGGCCGTACAGCGCGATCCGAAGCCTCTGTCTGCCACTTTTGTAAAGCAAGGTCAGCTTTAGAGTGTCTGTCAGGAGAAAAGATGCAGGAGATTTATAATGAGGGGAATCTTTAACATCAGGGCCCTTTTAGACGGCCCAGTGTTGGGGAAGGATGAGTGCCGCGGCTATTACACAGGCTGATGCTAAGTGGATTCCCACTGCAGCTCTTCTTCCTCCATTCAGTTCTAATGATTATTGGCAGTCAGGGGTGAAACTATAACTCATAGGGCCCCATAGCAAAATAAGATGCAGCCCCCACCACCAAGTGTAACAAAACAGATTGTACTTACCTCACTCCCCGGCACCCACATCACTTCTGATGTCGCCCCATCTCCCCGTCACGCAGATGAAAACATGTGGTCAGTGCTCAAGGAGTCCTCTCTGACCCCAATAAAATTGCTGCAGTTAAAAATTATCCCTCACTCACTTATATCTATGAGATGAAGAAATTTGTAAGGTTTGCCCGATATTACAGCCGATTTATTCAGGACTTTACTAAGATAGCCGACCCTTTGCAGAACTTGTTAAAAGCCCAACCTAATAAAAAAGGTTTAAAGTGTAACAATCATGTTTTCATAAAAAAAACTATTTTAGTATATGTTACTGTTGGTAGAGAATTATGCATAAAGCAATCTTTAGTTTCTGCATATGCCACTGTTTTCCTAAAGTTTTTCCCTTCGTTCTGGCTGTTTTAACCTCTACAATATGAGGATCTTCTCAAGATGGCTCCTCTGCCAGTTCTCTGAGGCCAAATCTGCTTTCCCTCACTTCACATACACTCTTGCTGTAGCCAGCATCTTCCTGCCAGCTAGAGATGAGCGAATCATCCAAAATTCGCTTCGGAAAATTTCTGACAAGATTTGTTCTTAATACGAATTTATTCGGTCGAATCTATGTTCAAAAATAAACGTTGTTTTGCGAACATTCCTGCACAAATTACGAACATACAGTCAGCGCTGTTAAAAGTACGCAATACGTAAGCATTAGCGTACAAAGTGCATACAAATCTTTAGCGTACTATTGACGATTGCGTCATACGCACAAGGCTGGGCCGCAGCGTACAGTCCTCAGAGGCAGTCCATATGAGGTATGGACTGATGCTCAGGAAAAAGCTTTTAATGATCTCAAATGTAGACTTACTGAAGACCCCCTTTCCTTCTTTACCCAGACTATACGAAACCCTTTAGACTGTATACCAACATAAATGCTGCGGTAGTAGGGCATTTGTTGTTTTTTTATTTTTTTTATTTATCTATTTTTTCCATTGTAAGGTATATTTTTTACTCGCACTGTTTGAGGTACGTATAATGGTTGATGAACTTTTATTAATTTTTTAAGTGGGAGGCACACAATTCATCCATTTTTGTGATTTGTATTATACGGGCTGTTATCTCTTAGAGAACACTACGGGCTTAGTTTTCTGTAAGAAGCCTATAGTTACCAATATTGTAGTTGGTAAATTCAAGGCACTTCAGGTATACCCTAAACCCATCCATATTGCCCACTTATGGGTGGAGACTACATAAGCCCCACCCCAATTTTCAATCTAGGACAGCCCTTGAACATTAGGAGCGGTCTACACTAATTCAGGACAGTTGGCAGCTATGGAATCCCCTTTAAAGACATTTTCGGTTCAATAAATCATAGTAAGACTGCAGGAAAAGTTTCATCATCTGCATAAATTGAATTTTTTACTAATTTGCACTCTAAAACCTGCAAGTTTAAGTACGAGGTCAATTTTTTCCAGCCACACGCACAGTAAATCACTGGCTTCCTTCACACTCCATAATGGAAGAGTGGTAATAGATTATCACATCACATTAAATCATTTATCACGGCTGAAGCTAAGTACTGTGAATAAGATAAAACAGTGCGATATGAGACAGGAGTCATGCGGATCACAACAACTAAATGTGAAATATGAGTGTCTTCCTCAAGCCCGGCATTTACGGATTTCTCAGGGTTTTATGAAATGATACAGCAGAAAAACATAATTTTACAGAAGTTATGCTACACTGCTGAGCGCCTGTGTAATGGGCATATTTCTATACCACCCACCGGTAAGTAAAGTGCATGCTTCAAAGTATATGACTGTCCTCACCTCTAGATGTCATACATCAAACTTTCTACTGTCTCCTATAAGGTTTCAGAATATTTAGGGGGGGGGGGGAGTTAAACCCAACCCCCATTAAAAGCTCTGTCAAATGTATTTTTCACTTAAAGGGTTTCTGTCACCAATATTTAGCCTATTAAACAGGATGACATTTTCAATGTGCAAATGTCACCTGAGGCTAAATATGTAAGTGATTTTATTCCTAATGGCCCCGTTTTTGTGTATTTTCTACTTTTATAATATGTTAATTAGTCTCCTAGGAGTGGGGGGGGGGCGGTAACCCTGCAACTAGAGGCTCCATTTCCCCACCTTGTAAAACACCTACTTTGTATTGATTGACAGGGCCAGGCAGCTCGCTCCATCTGCTGCCGGCCCTGTCTACGATCCAAATCCCGCGCCTGCGCCGTGCGTACTTCATTCGGTGCAGTGAGTGTAGCAGGCTGCCAGGTTCTCGGCTTCCTCACTGCGCCTGCGCCGACTACGTCACAGTACACCCGGAAGAGAAAGCAGCGCAGGCGCAGTGAGGAAACCGGGAGCCTGCCAGCCTGCTACACTCACTGCGCCTGCGCCGAATGAAGTACGCACGGCGCAGGCGCGAGATTTGGATTGTAGACAGGGACGGTAGCAGATGGAACGAGCTGCCTGGCCCTGTCAATCAAGACAAAGTAGGCGTTTTACAAGGTGGAGAAACGGAGCCTCTAGGTGCAGGGGTACTGCCCCCCCCACTCCTAGGAGACTAATTAACATATTATAAAAGTAGAAAATACACAAAAACGGGGCCATTAGGAATAAAATCACTTACAAATTTAGCCTCAGGTGACATTTGCACATTGGAAATGTCATCCTGTTTAGTAGGCTAAATATTGGTGACAGAAACCCTTTAAGTTTATGTCTACCATAATACATTCAAATCCCTCTCAAATTATGAAATGATACAATTTTGAACATCATGCATTCACCACAAGAGGGAGCTAATTGCATTAAGGTTTACACTGATAGCAGTGGGAGTTGTAAAAATCGTAGCAGGCAAATGCTATGACTGTAGAAAGAGAACTAGGTCAGGGATGGGCCTTATTGGAGTGGTCTGTGTTTAGAGATGTGTGAATTGATTCTAAAAAAAAAAATGAAATTCGTATGGCATCTGAACCTGAATTTTTGATGATTTGATTCAGGAGAATTTAAGGGAGGAAAAGTAAGAGAGGAGGATCAGGACACCTTCAAGTTGGGTAAAATCGTTTCAGATCCAAACGACATTGGTCAACTGATACTGAACCTGAATTGGATTGGGATTTAAATGTTAAAGATGCCTCACTAAACATTGAAATCTTGCTTTCCTTAATCTTAGTGGAAAAAGGTGATCTTTCCTTATTAAAATGCTGAGTATGTGTTTTCTCCACCCAAGTGCAACTATGAAAATATGTCACACAAAAGTGGTCTCTTGCCTTCTCAATAAAGGGCCTCCATAAGCCTTTCCCAAGGGTTAAGGATTGATGGGCCCCCAGCATCGGATAGAAAATAGACATGTCTTGCTCCTGGCTTCTACTTGGGCTACCACCCCACTGTCCACCCAGAGCCAATGTTGAAGTGTGCCTCCCCCAGAATGGGTAACTGTGGCTACATAGAGGTCAGGAACCTGAGGAACATCTCATAAGGACATTACACCCTGACAAACACGAACACATGGTGAGCAAAAAGCAAAACTAGAATGTGTACAGTGCCATCATGGCCCAGATATCCAATTAGAGTTATTATAATCTTCAATACTGTCTTAGCCAGAAAGTATACCATTGGCCCAGGTCTAACCACTGATAAGAACAGATTCCCATCTGGGGAAAGAACAGAACACTTACCTGCTGGCCTCTTTTTCTCAGAAGGTAAAAATCAAACGTGCATTTTATTTTTAAATGTTGTTCTTCTGGTTTTGCAGAACATTTTGTTACAGTCTTGTGTTATCTGCAATTTATTTCATGACATTTTGACAAGCACAATAATGTGGTTGTGGCACAAATACTGTAATTCCTTTTGTCAGTAAACTGGAATATGTACGGCTGACGGGAGATGTAGGGCAGAGGGGGTGTAACTGCCCCTAATTTTCAAGGTTTGTTCCATGAACTGTTCTATTCTTTAGATTTTGGCATGTGAAGTTTACTGATTGCAACAAGGTACGTTCACCAATCCATCAACCCAACCCAGCTCTTAGCTTCCTGGTATGTCTATGCTTCTTGTCATAGAATGAGAACATTCTTTACAGAAAGAACCATTATAGCACCATGGGTACATTCACAGCATAGGACATGCTGACAAAAAACATCGCACCAAGAAGGAGTTGTTGGAATGGAATGAACCTTACTATGTGTAAATGTAATGATACTGGAACCTGACCATCGTCAGATCCCAAACTGAACATGGATTCATCTCTAAAGACGATATGGTTCCAGTCAGTAGCGGTCTAGGTTTCATGTTCAAAACACCATTGCAAATGAAGGCAACAATGGCTGTCTGTCAATGGTAGGGCACGTAATGCAAATGGTCCGAGAAGACACAAGATTGTGTAATAAAGGCGCCACCTGTATCTGGATAGTGGACGATGAAACCTCAGAAGATGACCGTTCTTGTTGGTGGATCAAATGATCTTTTTTTAATGGTGATCTGTCTGGGCCATCTGAAGCCTGTTCTCCATGTGTGCATGTCCTCACATAACTACTGCTCCTAACACCTTCTAACAGTCAGTGGGGCTGGTAATTTATTGAAATGACCATCCTGCTTCTCTTAGACCAATGATGCGTCCCATCTCAAAGTCTGTCAACTGGGCAAAATGTCTAAGTGCGTTATAGAGGCATGTCTAGCAGGTAACTATTTCTCACCAAGAGGACCACTACCCAAAAGTAGCCTCTGAGAGGCTTTTTATGCAGAATCAGGGGAAATGCTTTTACGCCCTCTTGTGACAAGAACCAGTGTCTAATCAGACCACTCCTATAATCATTGTAATGTTCCCCCAAATACCCTTTTATGTTTTGTTGCCTCCTCTTTATATCTCATGAGGTCCCACCTATTCCCAGTAGTTTCAATGCTGAACTTCCAGTTCCTGCTTCTTCTGGCAAGTGCTTGCCTCCAAACCCAGCAACAATATTGCTTGACTAACATCTCCCACTAGATCCATTCACTCCAAGCATTTCTCAACACTGTAACCCTGCCAGATTCCTGCCCACATGTGCAGTAGTACACTGATACTGTGCATGCTGCAGGGAAGTGCTATTATTCTGGGGAGGTTTCCAGTCTGCAATGTATGTGATGTCAGTGATGGCGTCCTTACACTGTAGTGGACCAAAAGGCATATAGCAAATCCAGAACGGCGCATCAGTAACAAAATCACTAGCAAGACAAAATCTCTTCATTCTGCAGGTCAGTTAAATTGCCCATGTAAATGGGTACTTAGTCCTCTTCAGTGACATCACAGTTTGCATTATTGCTGTGCTGTGACATCACAGTGTGCATTATGCCCATGTTGTAACATCACTGTCCACATCATTTCTGTGCTGTGACATTTATTGCATTATCTCTGTACTGTGACATCAATATCTGCATTATCTCTGTACTGTGACATCATTGAATTATCTCTGTGCTGTGACATCAGTGTCTGCATTATCTTTGTGCTGTGACATCACTGTGTGCGTTATATTTGTGCTGTGACATCATTGTATTATCTCTGCCCTGTGACATCAGTGTCTACACTATTTATGTGCTGTGACATCATTGAATTATCTCTGTGCTGTGACATAACTGTGTGCATTATCTCTGTGCTGTGACATCACTGTTTAAATTATCTCTGTTCTGTGACATCTTTGTATTATCTCTGTGCTGTGACCTCAGTGTCTGCATTATGTCTGTGCTGTGGTATCACTGTGTGCATTATATTTGTGCTGTGACATCACTGTTTGCATTATAGCCTTGTTGTGACATCACTGTCTGTATTATTTCTGTGCTGCTGCATCACTGTATTATCTCTGCCCTGACATCATTTAATTATCTCTGTGCTGTGACATCACTGTGTGCATTATCACTGTGCTGTGACAAAGTGTGCATTATCTCTGTGTTTTGACCACAGTGTCTGCATTACCTATGTGCTGTGACATCACTGTGTGCATTACCTATGTGCTGTGACATCACTGTGTGCATTATCTTTGTGCTGTGACAGAATTGTGCATATTATGGCCATGTTGTGACATTGTGTGCATTATCTCAGTGCTGTGACATCACTGTGTGCATTATCTCTGTGCTGTGACCTCAGTGTCTGCATCATCTTTGTGCTGTGACATGATTATGTGCATTACCTCTATGCTCTGACATGGTGTGCATTATCTTTGTGCGGTGACATTCCTGTGTGCATTATGGCCATGCTGAGACATCATTGTGTGCATTATCTCTGTGACATCACTGTGTGCATTTTTCTTGTATTGTGAAATCACTGTATATATGATCCCTATCAGAAGCAATGTTTTAAGGGAAGAATACCTCCATAATATATACAATGGAATATATTTTTTTCATGGATTTCAACCTCCATAACATGACCGTACGCATATACTGTAATGGAGGATCAGTGTAAGGGAACAGTAAACCTCCTTATGTCTTCTGCAGTCTGTAGGGGTCATTGGGGGTTATTATCATGCAGTCAGTGATGCCTACTTGTCCTGACATTAGAGCGTATGAGCAGATTACATGCACGTTCTCTGTAGAGCAGAGCATCCCGGACATCATTTTACGGCCATGTGTAATGACTGCAGTTATTTATATGATGATGTTCCTGTTTTAATGGACGCTCAACAAGATGACATTGAATGTGGATGGGAATTTTTCACTGGTAATTTCTTTGTGAAGTATGGAAGAGAAGAAACACATTGTTCATGAGCATCAAGGGAAAAGCAATATTTTGTTTTGGAGAAAAAAAAACTGAGCGGCGAGACTTGAAGGTTACGCAATTCCTCGAGCCTCTGACAGACAGTAAATTTAACAGAAGCTTGGAGGGTGATAATCATTCCAAATATAAGTGTGGACGCATCCGCAAATGTCACGGAGAACGTCCTCATGTCACCTTGTTACTATGTGATACTTAAAGGGGGTGTCTTGCAACGCAGGCCTGGCTTCTCTAACACTGGAGGGAAGCAGCTGCCACTAAGGATATGTATCATTACAAGACAACCACTATTTCTCTTTGTGGAGGGCGCTTAGTAGGCGTAAAGAGTCTTCTAGACCATGCAATGGTCCTCTGGGGGGAAAAAGGATGCAAAGAGTGCTGGGCCTCCAGCACAAGCTGTTGGAAGGCAGCTATCTTATAGGTCAATGTTCGAACTTTTAAACAAGCCTTGAGACATAACTTAGGATTATAGACAGGCCACTACCTCGTTTGCAGGTACTGGTTTAGCTATGATCCTAAATTATGCCTAAAGGACTGTTAAAAGGTCGAACATTGACCTATAGGCAGCGGCGTAGCTAAAGGCTCGTGGGCCCTGGTGCATGAGTTCAGCTTGGGCTCCCCTTCCCTCAGTGAACAGCAAATTTTTGAAGGGGGCCCCCCACCCTAGCAAATTCTTCGAAACCCCCTCATCCCATGCAACCGTCACTCCGGTGGCTAGTCAAGATCACTCTTTCAGACGAGGTAGGGCAGCCACTCAGTCCATTTCCTACAGTGTCTGTGTATATATTGCCATTGTATAATACTGTTGAGTGGACCCTGACAATAAAATCTTTTATTCCCCTTCTCATTTCGGGCCCCAAAGCAGCCGCTTCCTCTGCTTCACCTATAGCTACGCACCTGATTTTTGGCAATGGGCAGGGGTGCACCTAGCCTTTCTGCTGCCAGAGGCAAAAATTGAAACTGCATCCCCCCCTCCCCAATGGCAAATTCTGAACCTAACCCTTTTCCTCCAGCCCTGTTGTTAGGGCAGACACACACAAGCGAGTTGAATGCGATAAACTCAAAGCTTATGTCAGTCACAGTTCCCATTCTGGCCTCCGCTCCTCTGACAGGATCGCACGGCATTATAATGCTATGTAACCCCGACAGTCCTGGAATCTATTGTATTACACTGACATAATGCTGTGCGATCCTGTCAGAAGAACGCAGGCCAGAACGGGAACTCTGACACACGCTGTGAGTTTATCTCGTTCAACTCGCTGGTGTGTGTCTGTCCTTAGAGACATACTTGGGAAACATTATATACAGTGCTATAAAACATACAGGAGAATAAAGCACCATGTATCTGTTACATCCACTGCTGTCTTCTCTGATGCAGAAGTTCTCTCTCCACATCTTCTCCATTCCATTCTCCAAAATTGGCCCCTTCTGTGTGCCAGTACAAAAAATGCTCCCTCTTAGTGGCCCTAGTCGAATCAATATCCCCATAGTGCCCCCTATAATGCATGCCCGTCCAAAAACCTGCCCCCCACCCCAAAATGTGTGCCAGCCCCTATTCAGTGCCCCCCAGTAGATTTTCCAAGAATGCTATTGCCACCACAATATTCGCAAAGTGCCCCCAGTAGATGCCCCATAGTGCTCTACCCCCACAATGTCCCCAGTAGATGCTGCCATAGTGCTTCCCCCTATGTCCCCATAGTGCCCCAGTAGATGCCCCCATAGTGCTCTCCCCTGAAATTTGGAGGTCTAACTGCCGAGGTCCCAGCAGTCACAAAAATGCAGGTCCTGTAAGCCCCTCTGGATAATATCGAGGTAGTGCACAAACATGACAACCACTCCATTCACTTCTATGAGTCTTCTGAAGAAAGGGTCAAGTGCTGTACTTGCTATAAAAGTGAGTAGAAACATGGTCACACATACACACCACTACTACATTCTCATTGGGCACTCTAGAACCTCATTTGGGGTTGGACCCCAAAGCGATCAGACACATGAGTTATTAGTAGACAAAAGCTACTATGGCCAGAGCTTAAAGGGGTTGTCTCACTTCAGCACATGGCATTTATCATGTAGAGAAAGTTAATACAAGGCACTTACTAATGTATTGTGATTGTCCATATTGCCTCCTTTGCTGGCTGGATTAATTTTTCCATCACATTATACACTGCTCATATCCAGGGGTTACGGCCACAGCTGCAGTGCAAATATGAGATGGTCTGGACGGGAACTGCTGTGCATGTGTGTCTATGTACACTCGCATGGTCCCACCCACTGGAGAGGTCAGCGCTTTTTCCTATAGTGTGCAAGCACGACCACCGCTGCTGGAATGCAGGGTGGTCATAATTCCCGGATACAAGCAGTGTATAATGTGATGGAAAAAAGGTATGAAAATGAGCTCTTACCAAGCTCTGTCTCCAATGCCACCAGATGCTAGCTATCCTATTACATACCTCCCAACTTTTGAAAATTGCAGAGGGACAATGTGTGCATTGCACATCACGGCAGTTTTTTTCATACTCGGTCACATCTCTAAGTCAACCCCAAGCATAATTACTGGAGCCCCTGCGGCACATTTTTTTCTTGTGTTTCAATGTCCATATAAATATTAACACATAAATCATCAGATTATAGATATTTTAAGGTACAAATTGCACCAAATAATGAAGTTCTGGTCTAATATACAGGTAGAAACCATACAGATAGTTTAGTAAGGAGCAATTTAGTAAATTTATTAATGCACTTTTAGGCATTAATTCCCCAGGTCAAAAAGAGGGACATTTAAAGGGGTTGTCCAAGTTATGGAAAAAAATATATAGCACTGTAAATCTGATGGGTAGCAATATATAACTAAGTTCAGCAAGTTTTAGGCAAAAAAAAATCTATATTTCCTCATTTCCCTGGTTCTCTTCTGGCCTTTTTACATGCATGCAGTAATAACAATCTCTGCCCCTCCCCCCTTCTCTGCAAAGGCAGTGAATATAAGTGCTGAGTGACATGTCTGCCTGCTGGAATACTCAGCAGCATGTTGTTTGTGTAGGACTACAAGTCCCAGCTGTACAATGACACTGCTGAAACACACAGGAAATTCTCCCTACCTGTTCTTGTACAATTCCTCTATAGCTCCTTGCCCAGTATTTGTCTCCTCTCACTGCTGCAGCTACTATTTGTTATAAAGCCTTGAGCCCTCAGTGTGTTCTGGCTGAAGGGGTTAATGTTTTATCTGAAGGAATCCAGGGAGAGAGCAGATAGCAGGAGCCCGGCAAAGAAAGGGGGCGTGGCCAGTGACGTCTGGTGTACAGACTGTTATCTGAACTCTGAGGCTTGTGCACGAAACATCACAGACCAGGGAGATAAGGTGACATCACAGGTCATGTGACCCTAAGTCAACTCTGTGAAACCAGCAGCTTTAGAAACACAAAGTATATGGGAAAGTTGTTATACCTGACAAGTTAGAAACATATAAAGAACAAAAAAATAACTCAGACAACCCCTTTAAGGATCAAAGAGGGACAGAGGGACTTGGGTCAAAAAGAGGGACTGTCCCTCAAAAAGAAGGACACTTGGGAAGTATGACTATTAGTCAATGTTCAACCCTTTAAACAGATCTTGAGATATGACTTGGATAATAAATAAGCCAGCACCTCATCTGCAGACTGCTGTTTCACAGTGATTGTTCCTCATCATTGCAGAGAGTACTTGCTTAACTGGATGAGAGGCCTAAACCAGGATTTGGCGGATACTATCTCTCCTTATGGAGAGAGCGCCTTGAAGTCGAACATTGACTTATAGGATAGCTGCCTTACATCTGGTGGCATCAGAGGCGGAGCTTGTTAAGAGCTCATTTGTATCCCTTCTTCTCAGAATTCCAGAGGAGCATGTATGGCCTATAAGTCTCCTCAAGGCGGAGAGATAGTACCCCACTAATGCAATGGAAAAATGAATCCAGCCAGAAGAGGAGGCAACGTGGAGAATCACAATACATTATTAAGTGCCTTGTATTAGCTCTGTCTACGTGATAAATGCCATTTGCTGAAGTGAGACGACCCCTTTAATCTTAATTATCTCACTAATGCAATCACTTTAGATGGCGATTAAAGTACCCATATGGGGCTGCATCACATGTGATCACTATATTACAATTGCAAATTGTATGCTTTTTTTCCCCCCTGTCCCATAGGTTCTTATATAAACCCCAGTTAATATGGTGCAGTAGTCACTATCTTGCATTGGGATTTTCATTTTTCGCCTTCAAAAATAAAACTCTTTTGCCAAGCAGTAGCAAATCACAATTTGCACAAGTGAATTTCTGCAATGTGATATTACATAACGTTTGTTTAGCCCCCAACCTTAAAAAGGTTGTCACTTCTGGATGACCATTTCGGTAAACGAGGACCTGTGGATGGTCAACTCAGGTCCTGAGCTGGAATCCCCTGGAAGTAAGGAATCATTTCCTCTCCTCTGTATTAAGTTCCTTCTCTTTGCTACAAAGTTGCTGTTGCAGGTTAACCCTTTCAAGGCTATCAAGTGGTAGCGCCATGTCAATGCACTCTACACCCCATCACGGTTGCAGTTTGAAGGTTTATACGTCTTATTGCTTCGTCTTCCTAGCTCTACTCTTGACACAGGGAATTCCATGACTTCACAGTGATGTGAAGGGTTTCCATAGCAATCCACCAAAGATATGCATCTGCAGCTGTGTCTCCTACTACCCTACAGATACTACCGCATTGGTTTATAACTTGCGTTTACCCAGCTGTCGTGAAACTACAACTCCCAGCGTGCCCTGACAGTCTTCAGCTCTAAAGACTGGAGGCCAATGCATGACGATAGTGAGGGTGATGATAGCGTAGGACATAGGAGATCACGGTTATAATGTCATCTGGTTGCTGCAAGGATAGTAACCAGTATGCTGCAGTCAAGAAAGGGTTAAAGGACCTTCTTGTGCTGCAAACAGCTTGTAATTGGATTTCCCGTCAGTCAGAGCTGAGTTAACCCCTACTGAATGACAATTACTACTTATCCATTGACAAAGTAACTGAATGCCTGTGTGTTGGGTGCTATATGACTGATTAAGATGATAGCTTTCAGATCTTTGTATTAGGTTCCTGACTTTGGACTCATGGTATATACGCTACAGAATATTTGTTTGTTTATTTATTCCAATGATTAAATAACCTATTGTTGACTTGTTTGTTCCAATAATATTTATGACTCTCTTTGTACATGAACCCTTTGATTGTAAAGCGCTATAGAAATAAAAAAAAATATTATTATCATTATTATTATTATATCCTTGTCAGAAGGAAATGTGCATTTTCCATTTATTACAGTATGTATCCACATTCAATTTTACATTGTGTCTATAGAGTCACAACTTGTCCCTTCAAGTGTCCTTTCCGACCTACCATGGAAGCAGATTAGAAATGTCCTCTACTCTACAATTTGAGATAATATAGAGACATAGACATACTGTATAATTGCTGATCGCTTCTGTGTTGTAGATTGTATGCAAAATTGCACGCAAAAATAAAAATACCCTCATAATAAATGCAACATCTATTCAACAAAATGTAACGTCAATCACAGGAGCCTTAAGTCCAGGCTGTGAAATGCAGTACCGTGGTTCTCCGCTGCTCCTCAGCCCATCCTCTCCATCTCGCCTCTATTATGTCTAGTCTATTACACAGCTGCCTTGTCTTTTGCAGCCTTTTGTGACCTCGATGTGCAGCTGATCTGCAGACATACAAAGCGCTCGGCATTATTCTAAGCTCCCTCTGTTTAACCTTCTGCTTCCCAAACTGCAGTAATAAACTAAATTGTCGCCTGCGCTTCCAAAATGGGAATATTTTGCACCCAATCAGGGGCCGAGAACCCCGGCCAATCAGGCGCCTGGTTACATTCTGAATCCTGGTTCATATCTCAAGGATTCCTTGGCGAGGAATCAGTCATGTAAGGAGGTTGTGTTTTACATTCCTCTTGGCTGTATGTATTTGCACGGATGCATGCAGAGGAGATGCTAATTTCACAGAAAGACAAGCCGGGATTGGAAAAAAAGGGGCCGAGCAAGTGAAAGCTGTAGGAAAGGAAAAAAAAACAACATAAAAGCCCCCCTCGTCTCTCAAGTAACCTGGCAACACAGAATCAGCAATTCCATACAGTTCTCCTTTTCTGCATCTTGTCACCTCTAGCTGCTGCAGGCAAATCGCATATCAAGGTGCCCAGGCAGGATCCATCAGCCGTGACAAACGCACTTCAATTAGCATCCATCACCATCCCGAGGCCATAAATTAGCCTTAAAAGTTCATCAGTCGTCTTTCTGCTTTTAATTACGCTGGGATGTCCTTTTCCGTGCTTTCATGCTGGATTATATCTGGGAGGTTTGGACCGGTTTCAGCAGTGGCTCGTTCTCATATAGTGTGACAAGTAGAATCCTATTAAGGACATGAGAAGATTTATCTATTGCAAAGTGGTCCTGGCCACGTCGTTGGTGTGGGTGCTTGTGGATGTCTTTTTACTCCTCTACTTCAGCGAATGTAACAAATGCGACGACAGAAAGGACAGATCTCTACTGCCTGCACTGAGGGGTAAGGCTCAACTCTATCACTGCATGGTCACTTTGTGTAAGAAAGCATGCTGTAACCCAGGAACACGGTGCTAGGAGCTTCAGGTGACTTTGCAGAAAGCCTTTGATTTGTACATAATGCAGAATGTAGGCAGCCAGATACCTTGGGGGGGGGGGTGACTAGATTAGTGAACTTCGGCTTGGAAAAGTTACAGCCGGTCATAAATAAGTAATGCATGGATTGGAAGTCAAAGAACATTAAGATACTTTCCATGTAATGAGATATTTGCTGTTTTGCTTTGATATATATATTATTTGGGCACCATGTTGGCCAACTGAGCAACATGAGTCTTGAAAGCAGAGTCCTGCTTGAGTATTGTCATCCCATGGCCTTTGTTCTTGGACCTGAGTCATCACTGAAACATCCTTTGTGGTTCCAACAAAGGCCATGTCCGTCATGACAGTCAAAGGTCCAAAGAACAGGTGGTGGAGCCATAGTTGTAGGTCCAACCGGTTGGTGCACCTGTTGAGGGCACTGTCAAAGAAGGGTTGTGCTAAAACTATAAAAGTTGCAAGTTTCAAACAATAGTTCTATGTTGTGGTGGTAAGGAGGAATCTTGGGTTACTTCTTGTAGCTTGGTGTAGGATATGGACCTTTAAAGGGGATTTTTCTTGGATTATAAAGTTTGAGGAAGAAAATATAGGTGTTAATAGACTCTTTGAGAATTGATTTTGGAAATTGGAGCTGCAGGCAAGAAAGCAATGGATGAAGAATTTGCTCGTAAGGATCTGAAGAGGCAGATGACATACTGTACAAGTTTTACAGGTTCTTGACCCCTTGGCAATAAACCATATTGATGTTGAACCCTAATAAATAATATTACTCTCCTTATTTAAGAAGTATACCATGTGATATGGGCATGAGACAGAGCAACTCTAGCCCATAGGTTGTAATTCATATTGGAGCTCAGCCATAAAAATGCTGCAATGCCAGACACAGCGAATGGACAAGAGTGGCGCCGTTTTTGGAGTGAAGCAGACCCTCATTCAGTTCTTGTATAACCCGATAAACTCCTGTTCTAATCTATTGTATGTTAATTAGATGGGATCTCTGGTTTCTCTCTGTAATTGTTCATGAGGGAATCTTTGGAATATGCTCAGGTCAATTCTTAGCAATGTTCTTCCCCTGTTGGGTGACTGCATTTCTAAACCTTTTTGATTTCTCTAGGGTTTGTATTTAACCTGGTAGTCTGGTTAGATTATGTAAGCAATGGAAAGAAACAACAGGAACTCTTGCACGAAGACCCATCAACCCTGGTTACTACACTTAGGCTACTTTCATCCATAGGGGCTCAATACCGGAATAAAACGCTTCAGTTTTGTCCCCATTCATTGTCAATGGGGACAAAACTGAACTGAAGAGAATGGAATGCTCCTAGAAGCATTCCGTTCCGTCTTAATACCGGAGAGAAAACCGCAGCATGCTGCGGTTTGCTCTCCGGTGTGGGCATCCGCACCAAGACGGATACGGAATGACCCCCAATGCAAATCAATGGGGACGGATCCGTTTGGTGTGACACAATGGTGAACAGATCCGTCCTCCATTGACTTTCAATGGGGGTCATTCCAGATCCGTCTCCCTGCAATTTCCCCTCCCTCCAGCAGGCGGCGCTGTGGGTAAACTTACCCTTGTGCGCGCCGTCCTCCTCCTGTTCTGCGCCGTGCTCCTCCTGCTGTCCGGGCCTATGTAAGTATATATGCATGTATGTAAGTTTATGTATGTAAGTTTATGTATGTATGTGTATGTATGTATGTATGACACTGTCTGACACATGTGGGGCTAGAGCGCGGTTCCGTCCCCACACGTGCACCTGCGGCAGCACGGATCCGGTGGCACCCTTCACCCGCCGGATCCGTGCTGCCGCTAATGTGAAAGTAGCCATAGGGTCCAGGGATCCTGTAGGACAACACACCGATACCCTCTGGGTCCTTTTACAAAACTAACCCATTGGCAGTCCATGGGCGCATCCATTTGGCATCATACTCTACCACAGGCATGCTCAACCTGCGGCCCTCCAGCTGTTGCAAAACTACAACTCCCAGCATTCCCAGACAGCCTACAGCTATCAGCCTACAGCAGGGCATGGTGGGAGTTGTAGTTTTACAACAGCTGGAGGGCCGCAGGTTGAGCATGCCTGCTCTACCATAAAGCAATGCTTGTGATGGAAAGTACCTCCTTAATATAACACGCTACAATGTTCTAGAGTGGATTTATGAGGAATCCATGAGAAAACATCCCTGGTTAGCTCTGTATAATTTGGAGGCATATGGAGATACAGTATGGCCACCTTATGGGTGCCATATTATGGATCCATTCCACAGGGGTCTGATATATTTCCACATACTGCACATGACTCCTTACTTTAAGTTGTTGTCTGGTTTAGTGCTTGAACTTCTCAATAATATGTTTGACAACATACTGTCAGCATTTTTTAATTTAAGGGATAGTCCAACCAGGACAGCCCTTGTCTCTATACCCTATTAGGAAACGTGAAGATCATAGAATGGGGCTCATCACTCAATAGTGCCCTGTATGAGTCCGAATGGAGATCAGCCATTCTCAACTTTGCCAAAGTTTAGTTACAAGAACGGTCATTCATTCGACAGGCCACCATGCAATACTGCATTTCACCTGCAGTGGCCACTGCAGAGGGAGCAATCAGGTGATTGCAACTTTCCCCTGTAAAATTGGGCCCCATTCAGCACATGATTATGTTCTCCGCTGACCGTGTATGCATGAATATCAAAATACGGTATTCAGAAGTATTTTTCAGCCTGACCATTGACTTTAGCTGATTGCCTGGGAACAATCCTTTTAATTAATGCATTATTATGTTGTTTGCAAATCAGATAACAAGAGGAGACCAGGGCCAATTGCATCTTTCTTAGTAAAATGACACTCGCTTTGCAAGGTATCACTGGTTTAGTTCTCTGGAACGAGAATGAATTATGTAGGGACATTTGTAATATGTGATTTATTTTGGTCCAATGCAATATACTATATACTGAACTAATACACTGAAGATGGAAGTGATTACACTGCAAGTCTAAGATAAATGTCTTTAGTGAATCAGAGGAATAAATTGCCATTTGCAAAATGAAGAGATATGAAATGACAAATGCTTATTTATGTTCGCAGCTAAAGACACTTCATCAAAGAAATCTAAGAAGATAATATTTATACAGTGGATTTCAAAAATCTTCTTGCCTTTTTAACATACGGAATGGAGAACAAAAGGCATAAATACCACCATGGAATTAAAGGGGTGTTCCCATGTTGTTAAGTGATGGCGTAGGATACAATATCACTTTGAGATCCATGGGAGTCCGACCTTTAGGACCCTCCACAATCTTGACAGTGAAGGAGCTGCAGTTCTTGTTTAGTTCTTCAACCCCTTCATTAGTTTCCCCAAAGGATCTGTGATGCAAGCTGGGTGTCCAGGAGTGCAGATGATGCAGGGAAAACTAAGAAGGAGGCACAGAACTAAAACAGCCTTGTGGTCACTTTTTTTTCTCAGGATCTGTGGGGGTTCAAGAGGTTGGACTCCTGCAGTCCTATAGTGATGGCATATCCCAGCCATAGGCTATCCAGTTGTACGTAGTGTATTTCATGGTGTAATAAACTATACTGCTGCCTTATGGACACAAGTGGTACTGCAGTAAGCCCAGTTCTTGGATTTAAGGGAGTCTGTCAGCAGATTTGACCAAGCTAAACTGCTGACAGAACTAAATAGGGGTTGTGCAGCTTTTCTCATTGGGTGTAGTGTGAATATGAAGTTTTATTCTGCCAGGCTCTGCTCCAGCAAGTGCCCAGGGGAGGGCCTCACTGTGAAGTGTTCTCTGTTCTCACCATTGAGCTGATCCACAGCCCCTCCATTTGCACTGGGTGGTGACTGTAGTGGTTTCCTGGATGGATGCTACAGCTGTCATTCAGAGCAGAGAGGAGGGATTGTGAAGCAGCTCAATGCTCTTTACAGTGAAGCTCCACCCTGGGCACTTGTAGGAGCAGAACCTGGCAGAATAAAACTTCATATGCCAACTACTCCGGATGATAAAGTCTCCACAAAAGTATGTTTGTTCTGCTCTCTCCAGCAACTGCCTAATGCTGTCAGCAGTTTAGCATGGTCAGAACTGCTGACAGATTCCTTGTAAGCAAGCCTCTTTTCTAGATGTTTAGTCAAATGATCTCTTCTGTGTTTAGAAAGAGGAACAATGTAATGACAAGGCTTCCTATTACACTTTAAAAGGGTATTCCCATTTGGTCATTTATGGTAAGTGTGGTCAACTAGTTTCGGAACTCCCATAGAGTGCATATGTGGCCACATCCCAATTTACACTGGCATGAGACAAGACTCTGTTCTCGAGAGATGAAACCCACACCTAACGGACATTTATGGCATAAATGCATGTCTTCTATGCCCACAGCCATATTAATAGAAGCAGTGTGTACTATGATTCAAAGTTTACTAGTGGGAATGATTCTGGAGGATGTCCACTCTTGAAGAATCAGACCCTACCGATAAGTATTTGCCTCCAAGGGCAATTCCAAGTGGGGTGATTTCTAGACCTTTGGGGCCTATTGTTGTACCAAGGTCTAAACCAGAGATCTCAAACTCGTGGCCCTCCAGCTGTTGTAAAACTACAAGTCCCAGCATGCCCCAATAGCTGTAGGCTCTCCTGGCATGATGAAGTTGTAGTTTTACAACAGCTGGAGAGCCACGAGTTTGAGATCTCTGGTCTAAACCCTTTGGAGGATCCGTTGACAATCTGGTGGGCCAGTCCAACCGTGGCCAACAGGGAACCGGTTCAACAGTGAACCAAAGGCGTGTCCTTGCATGTACTGTGTATCAGGACATCTAAAAAAAAATAGGAAAATTAAAGGAGAAGGAAGGTCATTGTCAAAGTTGGCTATGTTAGGTGTAATATTTAAGCAGCCATGATAGCATTTAATGTGACTTAGTGACTGCAAGATCAAACTAGGAATAGACCAGTAGGCCTGAGAGCAAGGATTAAAGGGGTTAACCAAGTTTTGGAAAACATGGCTACTTTCTTCTAAAAGAAACGCATTACACCTGTCTACAAGTTGTCTCTGGTATTACAGCTCACCTCGACTGAAGTCAGTGAGACTGAGATGCAATGCCACACACAACCTGCAGAAAGGTGTGGGGCTGTTTTTCAAAGAAAGCAGCCATATTTTTATAATCCTGTACATATATAATAATTTTACTATACTGACAAAGATTTTTTGTGTATATCTGTTGCAAATTCGGTTGCAAAGGGGATTTGCGGCTGTACCTGCAACTTCATGCCCATTCACGCTTACGCCAGTTCTATTAAAGGGGGTGTGATGGGGAAGAGGGTGGGCTGTCCAGCCCATCTCATTTATCATTTTCTACGTAACATAACAATCTCTTTCTAACAAAGCTAGAACCAGCACTGTACCTCACATGGATCCAGAGATCTCCTCATTCATCCAATTGTTCTTCTATTTATTTCAAGCTGGGGGTGTGCTTGACCGTTCTCCTTGGGGTGTGTGCTTTCTGCTGTAGCTTATTCCATGTAATTGCCACAGCTTCTAACAGTAGATATGTCTGGTGACAGTTAAAGATTTAAACCAGCTAAGTGAGGTGGACAAGAAATAAGTAAATGTGCAGACAGCAGGTGGCGCTATACACATACATTTTATTGAATAGCTCAGTGACGATACAAAATTTTTAATTGGATCCAATTTGTAACACCTGTAGGTAGGAGCGGATATGAACAGTGAGCCCTAACCTAGAACCCAGCCCGCTTTCTCTACCTACTTGCAGTTCCAGCTCTAGGTAGCAAGACCGCAACTGGTCGACAGTCCCTACGCTTCCAAGGTGCAGAGACAGACAAGCATCTTGAGACAAATGACGCAAAGACAGAATCGTACATAAATGGGTCAGAACCAGGTGGACAAAGCAGTACAAAAATGAGAGACAGAGAGTGATCAAAAGATGAACAAAGGTCAGAACCAGACAGAGAGTGGTCAAATGACAAGACGAGGTAAAAAACACAAGCAATGCAAATCAGCACAGGAACAAGAACCAGGAACCTTGCTAGTGAGCTCAAGACTATCACTGGCACTGGTGTATGGCCAGGAAGGGAGAGCGCCGAGAGAGAGCTCTATTAGTTAGAAACACTAGGACATAGGAATAGAACAGCTGAGCAATCAGCAATCAGCCCACTGCTAATCTATCCCAGCACATGCCCGCTGCAGGAGGAAACAGAGCATTGCATCCTGTTCCTAAGGATGCTATTGCATCACCAGGGGGTGTGGCCTAGCAGCACATCTCTCCCGATACGGCCGCGTCGAGGCCGAGGATCGCGCCGCTGGAGCTTGGATAGGTAAATTTATGGCACCATTACAAGAGTAATTTAATTCATATTGAAAAATGTAGAATATTTTTTGTGGCACAACCCCGTCCAATGAGGCAGGGCTGCAATATCAGACAAATCCCTTCAGGAAGAATATCAGAACTTAATTCGATTATTCTATTCTCATATAAACCAGGATAGTCCTTATTTTTGGAATTTTTTTGGGGGCAAAGTGCTTCTCTATGTTGTTTTATTGGTGAAGATTAAAGCCTATGTTAATCTATGTAAATTAGTAGTGAAATCCCACTTCTAGCAGATTCCTGCACCCCACTCCAAATAAATGTTTTGATGTGAATGGCGATGAAACATATGTGACTTTCTGAGCTCCAGCTCCATCAGTTATTCCTTTTATACACAAAAGAACAAATGGGATTTATTTTGTATCGATGATACCGAGATTAAAGAGGACCTTTCATCGGTTTTTCAAATGTAAACTAAATGTTGTACCTTATAGGGCGGCCCCCACTGGTGCCCTCGCTTTTTTTCTTTTCCAAAAGAGCCCCCCGTTGGTTCACTGGGCCCCCCGTTGTTTTTGCAGCGGAATATGCAAATCTTTGGTAACAGGGAGGAGGAGACTCACCCTTCCTCAGTAGGCGTCTCCTTCTCCCTGGCTGTGAGCGGTGTGCTCTGATTGGATCACGCTCACAGCCAGGGAGAAGGAGACGCCCACTGAGGAAGGGTGAGTCTCCTCCTCCCTGTTCCGATACCAAAGATTTGCCTATTCTGCTGCAAAAACAACGGGGGGCCCTGTGAACCAAGGGGGGGGGGGCTCTTTTGGAAAAAGAAAAAAAGCGAGGGCACCAGTGGGGGCCGCCCTATAAGGTACAACATTTAGTTTACATTTGAAAAACCAATGAAAGGTCCTCTTTAAGGCCCTTTTTAGCTGAACCCTGTCAGCAGTCCCTCCTTGAGAAGAAAACGTACCCGGTGCCTGCTGATAGAAATGTGTCTTCTATGTGTCTGATGTGTTACCTGATACTTCTTTGGACTGGTTTTGTTATATGAGTTTTTCTATATTGACATAGAGTTCCTCTGAGGCGACCATTATGGCTTCCGATGTGGTTGTCACTCATGAAAAGCGCTCACTTACTGTACTCCGAGCGCTCTTATCGCCGTCCTTCGTTCTCAGCACTGTCAAGAACACACAGATCGAGAGTCTGTCCTTGCTAGCTCCTAAGGTGCTCACAAGAGACCCTGCACAGCCTAAGAAAACCTGAGCCTAAGGGAAGTCATGTCAATAATTCAACAGCTTCATGGTGAATGCATGCCTCCCAAGTGTCCCTCTTTTGGAGGGACAGTCCCTCTTTTTTTGACCCAGGTCCCTCTGTCCCTCTTTGACCCTTAAATATCCCTTCTTTTGACCTGGAAAATAAATGTGCATTAATAAATTTACTAAATTGCTCCCACCTAGGGGCACACCCTTCTTCTTTTGGAGCACACCCTGATGTTGGGGCTCCTGCCTAATGGTGATTGGGGTGCCCTTGGTGTTAGGTATTTTGGTAGGGTACAAGGCAGGATTGTAATTGCAGGTGCAATGGCCAGTGGATGGTACTGGAGTCAATAACCAGGCCAGTGGCGGGAAATAAATAAGTGTCTCTCTCTCTTTACTAAAGTGCAGGATAGGAGTAGTAGTATATCCGACAGTATCAAGGTACGGTACAAGCAAATCACAGTGCAATCCTTCCTAAACAGCAGTGTATGGATAGTGGAAATTGTGGGGGTTGTACTACTCTTTCTCTCTGTCTTTCTAAGACTCTTCCTGCAGAATCCAAGGCTGGCGATTAAGGTTCTTATGATTCCCGGGCTGAGGGGTACAGATGTAAGGTACAGCTGGACAAGCCGTCTCAAGCGTGGAAGGGTGCGTTGGAAATATTCACTCTCAAAGCAGCAAAGTCTCAGCATTAAACAAACAGCAGACATTGCAGATTTCAGACCTTGTAATCTTCCTTCTCTTTCTGGAGCACTGTGGATAAAGTTGCTTCTTTAGCTGTAAGGCCCCTTTCACACGGGGGATTTTTCCGCGTGGGTGCGATGCGTGAAGTGAACGCATAGGACCCGTACTGAATCCTGACCCATTCATTTCTATGGGTCTGTGTACATGAGCGTTTTTTTCCCCACACATCATATCTGTGTTGTGTGAGAATCATAGCATGTTCTATATTCTGCGTTTTTCACGTAGCCATGGCCCCATAGAAGTGAATGGGGCTTCAGTGAAAAACGCATTGCATCTGGATGTAATACGTTGCACCCGCGTGGAAAAAATAAACAGCGGAATGCAATTGCAGATAAAACTGATTGAATTTGCTTGCAAAATGGTGCGAGTTTCACTGACCGCACCCTGACACAATCCGTATTGTTCATGTGAAAGAGGCCTAAATGTCTCAGAGATGATGGTTTTCTAAGCTCAGGCCTATTACTTTGAAGCAAGCACATGTAAAACACTTCCGTAAGGCCTCATTCAGACGACCGTATATTTGCGGGTCCGCATTATTGCGGACCCGCAAATATACGGGGACCGCCATTGAAAATTCCTATACTTGTCCGTGCGTACGGACAAGTATAGGACATGTTCTATCTTTTTATACGGAGCAGCGGCACGGAGCCGTCTCCGTGCCGCGGCTGTGCGCTCCCATAGAGGTGAATGGGGCTGCATGTATTCCGCAATTTTGCGGAATACATACGGCCCCGTTCATACGGTCGTGTGAATGGGGCCTAACTCTGCTTCTCTCTAGAATTGATTAGGAACTCCCTCTAGGGGTGGACCCAGGTCCATCTCCTAGAATTCAAAAGGGCTGAGTGAAGATTGTTAACCCTTACCTATTCATACAATATCATTATGAATTTTCAATAAATCACAGTTAATAATACAATTATTGCAAATGCATTACTGGCCTGGGCTTGTGAAAGAGGACCTGCCACCTCTCGTGACATGTCTGTTTTAGTAAATATTTGGTTTCCCCATGTAATAACAGTTCTGGAGCATCTATTCCTGGGACTCTAATTTATGCCACCCCTTTATTATTCCTATTAGAAGTTTATGAATGAATTGCCAGTTACACCCATATGAACATTCATTGGAAACTGCTGGCAATTCATTCATAAACTTCTAGAAGAAATAACAGATGTGTGAATGGAGCCTAATTGACTTCCACTTGTTGTGGGTAGAGTTGAGTGAAGTTTTAGAAAATTCGATTTGGCTGCTTCGTCGAATTTTCCCAAAAAATTCAGTACTAATTAAGCAATGACAGAGAGCTGAAATAGGTCCACTCCCCATCATTGTACCCCTCAGATGCCACGTTCATACATGATCCCAGCACCTGAGTGTAAAAACAGTGGAAAATTAAAATATAAAAAAAAAATCAAATCAAACTTACCACCTCCATTTGCGACTCCCAGCCGAAGCCAGGAGTACGCCCAGGCCACCATCAGCCAAGGGTACGCCAAATCTGTGCTCCGGCCATCACCTAGGCTGCCATCCAAAGAGTCGGTATGGAGCTTTGACTACTAGGCTGGTCTCTCCCCGGATTTGCAGGGGAACCCCCCCCCTTAGACCTCTAGGGGGTTACCCGTAAGGGCGCCGCAATTCAAGAATTCCTTGTGACAAACAAAGCAGTGCTCCAGACTAAAAAAATACCTAGGAGCCATTGGCTCCTGAACTGAAAAATTTAGGAGCCGAATAAAATTTTTAGGCGCCAAATTTAAATACGTAAAAATACGGATCTGCAATACCACGGATGCCGCCCGGCTGGGTGTCCTGATCAAAATGCCTATGTTCTATAATTTCTTGCGGAGCCGCGGCTAGGCAAGTTCGCAAGCCGCCCATTGAAGTGAATGCAGCTGTATCTATTCTGCAAAATTGCGGAATAGATGCGGGCACATTCACACGGTCGTATATATATATTAATGTTTTTTTTTTTTTACTTTTTATTTACTAATTATTGGCCTCCTTAGGGGCTAGAACTCTTGTCCTATTCACCCTAATAGATCTCTATCAGGATGAATAGGACTTTACACTCTCCCTGCTGCCCTGGGCTTTGTGCACAGGGAGCTTACCATGGCAGCCAGGACTTCAGTAGCGTACTGGTTGCCATGGTAATCGATCGGAGCTCCACGATTACATTGCTGGGCTCCAATCGGAACTGCCACTGAGCCACCAATAAAGAGGGTGAGGGGGGAGGGGACCCTGTGGCCACTGCCACCAATGATTATTATAGTTTGGGGGGGGGTTTGGGCACTGCACCACCAATGAATAATACTGGGGGGGGGGTGCACTTAGCCACTAATGATTATTATACTGGTTGGGGTTTTTATTACTGGGGAGGGCGCACTGCGCCACCAATAATGATAGCTACGTTTAATACAACTACAGGAGGCGGGTGCCGGCGCAGGATCACATAGCCAGCACCTGACCTGTATTATAGGGAGCTGCAATCAGTGGTAGTTAACCCTTCAGGTGCGGCACCCGCCTTCTGTAGTTGTATTAAACGTAGTTATCATCATTGGTGGCGCAGTGCGCCCTCCCCAGTAATAAAAACCCCAACCAGACCTCAGATCAGCCCACTGTGCCCCCATCAGACCTCAGATCAGCCCACTGTGCCCCCATTAGACCTCAGATCAGCCCACTGTGCCCCCATCAGACCTCAGATCAGCCCACTGTGCCCCATCAGACCTCAAATCAGCCCACTGTGCCCCCATTATACCTCACATCAGCCCACTGTGCCCCCATCAGACCTCAGATCAGCAGAATGTGCCCCCATCAGACCTCAGATCAGCCCACTGTGCCCCCATCAGACCTCAGGTCAGCCCACTCTGCGGCCATCAGAATAAAATAAAAAAATCTCTTACCTGTCCCACGCCGCGGCTCCGCTCCGGGTCCGGCACTCCTCTTCTTCTCTTCCCGGCGCTGCACTGTCACCTGACTGCGTGCAGCGTCAGGTCAGAGTGCGCGCACTACGTCCTGACGCTGTACGCCGTCAGGACAGTGCAGTGCCGCCCCGAAAGACAGAGGAGCGCCGGACCCGGAGCGGAGCCGCGGTGCAGGACAAGTAAGAGATTTTTTAATTTTATCTGCTCCAATGTTCTCTGATACTAGGCTGCGCTGTAGCGCAGCCTAGTATCGGTAAATGCGGTCGAGTCCAGGTGCAAATGGCGGCAAGACTAAAAAGTCTTGTCGCCATTGGTAAAATCTAAGTCGCATTTGCGACCATTTTGGTCGCCATCTGGAGCCCTGTTTGTGGAAAGTGAACACATTTTCACACTACCGGCAGAAGTGTCCGGCTAGCTGTTCCGGCGGGTGAACAGCCTGCTAGATACGTGCTGCCGTTAGTCCACGTGTGTGGCCGGAGCTACTCTCCGTCCCCATTCACTATAATGGGGGCGGGCCAGAGTTCCAGCCGCAGCAGGGCAAACATGCCGAGAGGCCGTCGGACTAAAATTACGATAGTGAATGGGGGCGGAGCGTAGTTCCAGCTGCCAGAACAGCCTGCTGGACACCCCTGCCGCTAGTGTGAAAGTAGCCTTATACTGTATAAGGCCTGCTGATCAGGGGACCCCCTATCTCCTCCTTGACATCCATATGCACAGGAACTGGGATTGTCCTCATTAAATAATCCATTGAAGAGATGTTTTTTGTTGCTTGCCATGATGCTGGATATTACAAAATCACGCAGAAGGTCTCTGTGCATTCAGAGTAGTGCACCTTCTTTTTTGTTCTGGCTGACTGATATACGGTATTCTGCCATGTCATTTTGGACTGAAGGTATCTGCAGGTGCTTGCTGGTTGACTTTTGTATGACACTAAGTGCACGTAGGAGCTGTATTTATTGCATGTAGCACCTTTCTATGTTTGACAATTTTATGCATCGCCATTTGTTCCTGCAAATGTGCTTTTCCATGAGAGCTTAACGGAAAGGCAATACATATATATATATTCCATTACAGACAGAGCTAGAACCCAGTGTTCAGCCTTATAGTGCTGAATAGATGAAGTCTGTTTGACGTTTAGTAACTCTCTAATCTTTCTTGAATGTTCAGCTTCTCCACTGAAGAACGCAATGTTCTCAAGGGCAGAAATGATGACATTTGTGACCAATGCAATTATCTGCTTGGAGTTTGATCAGTTCTTTTTTTATGTATGGGTGCCTATATCATGCACTACTCACAAAAAGGGATATTTGGCTTTTGGGTGAAAGTTATGGACAACATAAAAAGTTCAGACTCCAGTGATATTATATCATGAAAGTCAGTTATTTAAGTAGAAGCAGCAATGGTGATTTCCTTGTCTCAAACAATTTATTGAAAAAGCCAACACCAGTGCTGGGTATACCCCCTCAAAAATGTCAGTGTCTCAAAAACTTGTAATATGGCATTGAGCATCAATTACAGCTTGACAATGACGTCTCGTGCTGTTCACAATTCGACTGATTGTCTATTGAGGCATGGCATCCCACTCTTCTTAAAGGCCAACCCTCAGGTCATTGAGGTTCTGGGGTACAGAGTTACGAGCCTCTACACTGTGACTCGGCTGATCCCATAGTTTTTCAATGAGATTCAGGTCTGGAGAAAGTGCAGGCCACTCCATTTGAGGTCCCCCAGTCTCCAGATGATGCAACCTCGATGAGCTGGGGCTTTGCCGTCCATGAAGATGAAACTAAGCCTGTGTTGTTCATGCAGAGGCACAATGACTGGATTCATGTTGTTATTCAAGTAGTATGAGCTTGTCACTGTACCATTCACAAGGTGTAGAGCAGTTCTGTGTTGACTAGACACACCTGCCCACACTGTAACACCACCACCACCAAAGGCTTGTCTGTTGACAGCAGTGGCTGATACATAGCACTCTTCTTGACGTCTCCATCATCGTTGGTGGCCATTATTTCTGCTCAGCATGAATTGACTTTCATTAGTGAACAGCATTGAGACCCACGGGTCCCTCATCCAGCGTAGATGCTCCCTGGCCCATGCTAGACATTGATGCCTGTGCCTGGTGGTGCGGTCAGGTACCCTTGCATGAAATCTAGCACGCAGACCATGCTGATGTAAACGGTTTTGAATGGTCTGACATGACACTTGGGTGCCTCTCACCTCCCTTAAATGTGCCTGGAGTTGTGTGACATTATCTGGTTCCTCAGGTCATTGAACACAAGGAAGCAGTCATCAGTGTGGGATGTGGTTAAAAGACGTCCACTTCTATGCCTTTCTGCGGCTTTTCCAGTCTCTCTGTATCTCTGATACAACCTGCTGATGACACTCTGTGACACTCTAAGCTCAGTGGCCACTTCCATCTGAGAACATCCTGCTTGAAGCCTGGTAATGGCGAGGTACTGTTGATCAATCGTTAGGTATCATTTTGGTCTCATGATGTCAAAATATGAACACCATGATGAGGAGGACTGTTTAAATACCAGTTCTAATTGAACCAGGAAATTTATTGGGCGATTCATGGATCCAACACCTGTTGTGAATTTTGCCGTTAAGCTCCTTGTTAGAGAACAGCAAATTGTGCAAAAAGTACTGAAACACTGAACAGTTGGACATGTCCATTCAAACTTTTAGAGAAGGTCCCATTAAGTTCACCTGTAAAGGTTAGAGTGCCTTTTAGTTTCATCCAATTATCCCTCCTCCCAAAGAAAAAGCCCTTGGTTATACATACACATATGCCCCACTCCAATATGGCTGACTAGCCATTCAGAATACCCATGCAGTGCCCGGGGTGCCGTGGTTGCTACGGGGGCGACCCTTTCCCCCTCCAGAGCCCTCTAAGGTGATTTTCCTTCTGTCCCAGTGGTAGGAGTGCCAAGGGGTATTTAGGCCACTCAAGTCTTTGGTGGGTTTGTCACGGTGTTCCTACCTCGTGAGATGAACAGGCCCCAGGCGGTGGCTCCGGCTGCAGAAAATTACTAGTAGTAGTAATTGAGGGTCGTCAGATGGGAATGATGCGCAGACTTTTGGGAATGGTCCAACGTAGTTTTATTAACTTAACTTTGAATGCAAATAACTCAGTTCATCCTTCAGCTTGGTGTCCAGCAAGTGCAGCTTTATGCATACTTGGCAGATGCTTGGAAATAACAGGTTTCAGGCTTCCTGTTCTAAGCTGAGGTTACTTCTTAAGTCTGGCTTCCCTTGAGAGTATTACTCAGTCTTTAGGGCACAGCAGAGCTGAAGGTGCTTTGCGGTCCTGCACGTGTCCTCCCCGATCAGCGTACAGGTGACAACTGCTTGACTAAACTGTAATTTCCTCCTCACTGCAGGAAGTTGGAAGAACTTAACTTTTCTCCAGCAGAGGGGGTTAGAATGGACTAAGGACCGTACCATTCTGGTAAAACTACATCTGAATCTGCCATAGTATTTACTGACACCTGCTGGTACACCAGTACATTACATGGGAAACAGTTGCATAACATAGAATATAATACATATTAATGCTGGTGATGACATCAATGCACAGAATTACATTTCCAGAGTAGCACACAGATAGGAACTGGTTATGCAGAGTTGTAACACTGCTCTGGGGTGTTACACCCACTGTAGACCTTTGAAGCCATATTGGTATTCATACAGCTTGCTCAGTAATAGGTATTTCCAAGAAATGAGTCAAACATAGAGGAGACTTTAAGGACATGTATCTAATGGTCATGTTGATTTGTAGAGGAAATTCTGCATATACAACTGCATTTAAGCTGTGCCCATCCACATTTATGACTGCTGCAATTCTACAGAACTAATAGATTTCTATAGATGATCTAAGCCTGGTTTGAAATAGATGGGTTCACAACCATGATATAGCCATGATATAGATGTAAAAATATAGCCATGATATAGATGTAAAAATATAGCCGTATATCTGGAAGTGGGGAAAAGCACAACACTAAAATCCATGTAAAAGCTGCAGTCTCCTAGAATTGTTTCTGCTACAACAATCACGAGTGTGTTTATGGCAAAAAACCAAGGCAAAGCTATTCCAAAATGGAACATAACAAAATGTTTGAGCAAAACCTAAAGGCGGCCATACACAGTCAAAAGCTTTTGGATGAGCATGTACTGTATTTTTCGAACTATAAGATGCGCTGAGGATTTAGAGAGGAAAATAAGAAAAAAAAATATTTTTCATCAGACCTCAGATCAGACTCAGAGTCTTCATCAGATCCCATTCTTCATCAGACCTGAGATCAGACCCCAAAATCGAACTCCCAAACTCCATCAAACCTCAAATCAGATCTTCATCAGACCCCCAAGCTCCATTAGCCTCAGATCAGACCCCTATCAGATGCCCTGTAGCCTCCATCAGCCTCAGATCAGACCCACATCAGACCTTAGATCAGATATAAAAAAAAAAAAATAAAATTATTACCTCGCTTGCTTCGGATTGTGGTGCCACTCTGCAGATCCAGGACTCCTCACTCCTTGGTCTTCCTCCAGCCCGTGCTGCACCATGACCTGACGTCGCACAGCTTCTGTTCATAGTGTGCGCCAACGTGTATTACATCCTGGCGCTGTACGCAGTCAGGACGCAGTGCAGAGCGAGGCCCAGAAGGTCAGGGAGGGTGAGTACAGCCAGTGCCACCAGCTCTGTATTCACCGCTCCCTACTCCTGAATGCATACAAATGAAAGCTTCCACAATGGAAGCGGTCATTAACATTCGGACTATAAGATGCACTGCCATTTTTCCCTCACGTTTGGAGGAAAAAAAGTGCGTCTTATAGTCTTAAAAATATGGTATGTACATGGACATTCAATGGAGAAGGCTGTGGCCAGACACTTCTGGTGGCGCCTTATCTCCGGGGGTAACAAAAGGATTGGGTAAATAATTCACTTCGCCCAATAATTATCTCCTGTGACATCATCGGTTCGTGAGCGCTCCATATACTGTAGAATGTCTGCCAAAACCCTTAGGTTCGTCCCAATACATTAATGTGTATGAGGAAATGTGTCGGCCTTTTGTTTAAATCCCTTTTTTATGTTTAACATATTTTTAAAGAATTTTTGATGATGTAATTTTAAATTGCCATGTCAATATCTATATTTAAACAAAACCCATAAATTCTTGCAGTTTTCGCACTGGCCACTAGGCCTAATAATAGGCACTAGAGATGAGCTAGTTGAATCCAAAGAAGTGGAATTCAATCCGATTTTTAGGATAAATTTGATTCGCCTCAAAGACGAATTTCCCCATAATTTGTGGTAGCCAATCCATTTAACCTGAAATAGTGTAAATAAAAAAAATAATACTTACCGCCTCCACGATGGGCTGGGGCTGCCATCTTGATTCAAGATCTCGTCCGAAATCTTGTACAATAGGTGTGAGTCATCTTGGGCCGCGCAAGATTTTGCTCAAGATCTTCAAGCAAGATGACGGCTGGCCCGTCGCGAGCAAATAGAGGCGGTAAGTGTGATTTAATTTTTTTTCTGTTAATTTTACACTGTTTTATTACTTTCAGAAGCTACGATCATGTATGAACACGACATATGAGGGGTACAATGATCGGGAGCGACGCTATCGCAGCTTCCGTCATTGCACCCGCTACTTACAAAAAAATGCGCTTAGTGACAAAGTAATTGGTCACAAAGCAATTTTTTTTGTAACATTCGACGAAGCAGCCGAATCAAATTTTCCAAAACTTTGCTCATCCCTAATAGTCGCCAGTTCTTGGTCTGTACAGATCTCATTACTGCAGTTACCTGCTTATCTATACACAGAGGTGATAGCATTACAGGCAGGATTAGAATGAGAGATAAGACAGGATCCATCATTCACAATAGGTGATTGTCACAGCTTATCTATTTCCTCCCTGTACAATGACCTCTGCACAGGTCACAGGGTATGCCTAGAAAACTCTCCCATAGAAGTCAATGAGGTCCCCTCTTGACCATTGTGTCTATGGCCCATGGGGCTGCCGTAAAGCAATTTCTTAATGCTTTCTAAATGCTGTTAAGAACAGCTCAGGAAAGATGGCTGCCCCCATAATCATGTTTAGGAAATAGAATTAAAAAATCTGTAATCAGAAAATAAAAAGAGATTAGAAAAAAAGAATATGTGTTGTTATCTAGTGGCTGATAAAATTTTTGGTGACACATTTCCTTTATGGACATGGCTATATAACAGCTCTGTGGTTTCATCAAAAACGTAAAGCCTTGAGGTATTGGAGAATTCAGGATCACACAGAATGTCTACAGCTCCTTAATATGTAACCATATGGCCTATTGTGCTGTCATGCTCCATAAATACTAATAACATATAACTGTAAGTCTCAGAACAGATTTGCTTAGTTATTGTTTTTTTTTTCCCTGTTTTTGTTATTTTATATTTTATCTTTTTTTTATAACCCAGAAACCCTTTCATACTCCTAATCATTATTGATTTTCTGTTAGGAGCTCAGCAGATTAGCATTAAAAAGCACTAATATTCAATTTATAATTAGATAGAAATGTTAAAGCAGATGGATCCTGGGACCGTGAAGGAATTAAGTTTAACTATTTAGAACTTCAATGATCTTAAGATTTCTTAGCACTCGTTTAAAGCAAATGACAAACAATAGAATGGCATCTATCTATCTATCTATCTATCTATCTATCTATCTATCTATCTATCTATGTTATCTGTCCTTGTAATACTGCTCATAATGATAGTAATATGACTGCTAAATAGTGATCTCTAGAAAATAGGAAGTGTAAGTTTAGGCTAGCTTCACCCTAGTGCTAGACATCTCCAGCAGGCTGTTCCAGCAGGGAGCAGCATGTCTCAGATGTCTGAATCCCACATTGCCAGATGCTACCTGAACTATATACCTATATCTATATACTATATTTTTCACTTTATAAGATGCATCGGGTTATAAGATGTATCTACAGTCTGAGGGAAATCAGAAAAAAATATTTTTCATCAGATACCCAGTCTTCATTTGACCCCCAAATTAGAGCCCCAATCTTCATCAGACCTCAGACCAGACCCCCATATCAGACCTCAGATCTGACCCCCATATCAGACCTCAGATCTGATCCCCCATATCAGATTCCCATATCAGACCTCAGATCAGACCCCCATATCAGATTCCCATATCAGACCTCACACCAAACCCCCATATCAGACCTCACACCAAACCCCCATATCAGACCTCACACCAAACCCCCATATCAGATTCCTATATCAGACCTCAGACCAGACCCCCATATAAGACCTCAGATCCGACTCCCATATCAGACTTCAGATCAGACCCCATATCAGACCCCCATATCAGATTCCTATATCAAACCTCAGACCCCCAAATCAGATTCCCATATCAGACCTCAGATCAGACCCCATATCAGATTCCTATATCAGACCTCAGACCAGACCCCCCATATCAGATCAGACCCCATACCACAAACATTAAACTAAATATTCTTATTTCTTTAAGAAACTTTCATTGTATTCTTTAATCTCTATATCCATCTCTAATCCATCTTCTGTTCTTGCAACCCCTGCAAAAGCCGCACCATGTGAATCTGCCCTGATGCTGCACAAAAATTGTTTTTCAAGAAATAAGAATATTGAGTTTAATGTTTCCGGTATGTTTTCATGCGAGAATAGTGGGGTCATCTACTTACTGAAGTGCACTTGTGGCCTCCAGTATGCGGGACAGACATAAAATAAAAAATCCAAATAAATAAACATATACCGTATTTTTCTCTTTAGTAGGGGGAAATGGCCGTGCGTCTTGTAAAGCGAATACTAATGAACTAGTATGTAATAGGTGCCGGGAAACATACTCACCCTTCTGCGCGGCGGCTCCCCTCCGGTTCTGGCGCTCCTCTGTGTATCTTCTTCCGGGGCTTCACTGTTCTGACCTCGTACAGCGTCAGGACGTAGTGCACGCACTATGGCCTGATGCTGCATGCAGTCAGGTAACAGTGCGGCGCCCACAGAAGAAGACAGAGGAGAGCAGGACCCGGAGCGGAGCCGCGGCGCAGGAGAGGTTAGAGAGGTTTTTTATTTTATTATTATGGGGCTGGTGGGCTGATCTAAGGTCTGATGGGGGCACAGTGGGCTGATCTGAGTTCTAAAGAGGCACAGTGGGCAGATCTGAGGTATGATGGGGGCCACAGTGGACTGATCTGAGGTCTGATGGGGGCACAGTGGGCTGATCTAAGTTTAAAGGGGCACAGTGGGCTGATCTGAGGTATGATGGGGGCACAGTGGGCTGATCTGTGGTATGATGGGAGCACAGCGGGCTGATCTGAAATATATGGGGGCACAGTGGGGCTGATCTGAGGTCTGATGGGGGCACAGTGGGCTGATCTGAGGTCTGATGGGGCAGAGTGGGTTGATATGGGGGCTGATGGGCTGATCTGAGGTCTTATGGGGCTAAGTGGGCTGATATGGGGGCTGAGTGGGCTGATTGGCTGGTTTGAGGTCTGATAGGGTCTGAGTGGGCTGATCTGAGGTCTGATGGGGGTCTGATGTGATGTCTTGGAATTTATAGGGGGTCTGATATGAGGTCAGGTGAAAAATATTATTTTTTTATTTTCCTACTTGAAAATCTGGGGTGCGTCTTATCATCGGGTGCATCTTATAAAGCGAAAATTACGGTATACAATATAACCATAGAATCAGAAACTCATTCTGAGTCAGCCTATTTTAAAAAGGTTCTTGATTTTTCTCACAAGCGGTTGAAATTTCAAGGGATAGAGATGGTTTCCTGTAGATAGAGGGGGCGGAGATAAGATACAAACCAGTAATCAAAGAGAACTATTGTGGAAATATAATACTAGTACATTATCACGTATAATATAAAGGCGTAAATGTAGATTTTAACATAAACGCTTCTGGATTAAGAAATTGTATATTTTTGGCATATTATTTTTATGTGCGGTATTTAGGTGTAATGTTTATTAGTAGCAATCAGATATTTTACAGGCTTTTTTTGTATTCTTTTATTCATTTTGTGAAATATATGTGGTTTTTTATGGATGATCTAATCAGTATATGATCGGTAGGGGTCCGACACCAGCTTTTCCTTTCCAGCACTTTAGACCTATGTGATGTGTTTGATGTCATTCTTAAAGGGGTTATCCTTAAAAAGATAATAATGACTTATCCTTAGGTAGGTCATCATTATCACATCAACGGTGGTCCAAGTCCTGGCACCTCCAGCGATCATCTGTTTCAGGGAGCCGCTGTAATCACCAGAGCTCTGGCAAGTGATGCAAGCTCCCAGCAGCTTTCCAAGGACAGTGCCGTACATCGTATAGTGACCGTGCTTGGTATTGCAGCTCAGCAACATTGACTTTAAGGGGTTGTCCCATTAAAAATATTCTACAGTTTTCAAACCAGCACCTGGATCTGAACACTTTTGTAATTGCATGTCATTAAAAATTTTGTATAGCTACTGACTTATTCAATAAAATGTATCTGTATAGTGCCACTTAATTTCTTATTTCTTTGACCTATTCACTGAGCAGGCTGCACATGCTCAGTTTCAACTTTTAACTGTCTCCTGAGCTGTGATAGGGAGAGCATGGACACGCCCCCTGAGCTGTGATAGGGAGAGCTGAGACACGCCTCCTGAGCTGTGATAGAGAGAGCATAGACACGCCTCCTGAGCTGTGATAGGGAGAGCTGAGATACGCCTCCTGAGCTGAAGCAGAAAAGACACTCCCCCTGAGCTGTCAGCTTGACATAAATCTAGCAGAGCCATGAATGCGGAGATCTCTGCATTCCATGTGAGGTACAGGGCTGGTTCTAGCCTTAAAAAGAGGTTGCCATGTACTATATGACGTCTGATTTTAATTTTTTACATTATTCATGGGATAATCCCTTTAAATGTCGTAGGAAGATGCTGCAGGGCTCAAGGCCTCTTCTAACAGCTGACCGGCAGAGTCACACTCCGCACACACAGGAGATCCGCAGACTGGAGAGACCGTGATCCTGTTACTGGTGATGGAATGTATAATAACTGATCCTCCCTTTGTAGATTACAGCTGCGCCCACCTATTATTAACTATTTACTGGCCTTGGGTACTTGACCTATCTCTTCTGTTAGTGCTTCGCTCAATGTGAACAGTCCTTGAGATTTTATCTTCATTATTTCAGCATGAAGTACTGAGTGAGACTGCTGACAATTATATGGAATATAATCCAGTTAGCATATAATAGGCGGAGGACCGGATTTCACTGTCAGTTAACAATGATGCCATTTACCAGCTGAATGGATGAGAGGTTTCAGTTAGAAGTTAACATTTCCTTGAAGGGACTGAATTATCTATATTTTTTTTACTAATTAAAACCAGATACTGATAAATATTCTTTTGTTTCTAATCTGTTTTTATTTTTCTGATGATAGATTTTTTTTTTTTCTGTTTTCTGTACGTGATTTTGAGGACAGCCATCTTACCTGAGTTGTTGTTAACACTATTCTCGGATATGCTTTATAGCATGGACCATAGGAACTTGTATTGCACAGATGACAATTGACTTCTATGTGAGAATGTTGTGAGCATGCTGTGTGACCTGTGCAGAGGTCAATGTGCAGGGAGGGGGAGGAGCTGAGCTGTGACCTTCGACTACTGTGAATTGTGGAACCTGTTAAATCTATCTATATCTATCTATATCTATCTATCTATCTATTTATCTATTCTATCTATCTATCTATCTATCTATCTATCTATCTATCTATCTATCTACCATCTATCAATCCATTATCTATCTATCTATCTATCTATCTATCTATCTAATATCTATCTCATATCTATCTATCTATCTATCTAATCTTTTTATAATATATCTATCTATCTATCTATCTATCTATCTATCTCATTATAATCTTGACTATAGTGATAATGAGATGACTGCTGAACAATGATCTCTAGAAAATCAGAAGTGTAAACTTAGCGAGCAGTGTGAAAACTTGTTTTTTTAATACAGATAATAACATAAAAAAAGTTTATAGTAAAAAGTGATTTATAAACAATATATAATTTTTCTAATTTTCCCTTTTGAATATCTTATTACTTTCTTTTACCTGAAAATGAAATGAATGACCACCCTCCATCAGGAGGAGAGACCAGGGAACCATCAATGGCGCGTCTTTACATGCAGGCAGCTGGTGACAAAAATTACTCAAAATTGGATGACTGTAGTGGTAATTCTCTTCTATCATTTTTGGTCATTTAGACATCGTTGTTATTGTGAACGGTAAGATTTTCACTAAATTTGATCGTAGTGCTCAGTGGCCAGACCACTGAAGAGTTAATTGGTCTCTTGCTCCTGTATTTCTAGAACTTGGAACGGGCGAGTAGCCAAATGTATTCTTCATCTGCTGTAGGTAAAGTGAGCCCTGTCTGTAATGTGCCGTCCCTCCCCCTTCCGTAATATAATAGCTGAGGGACCCCATTAGACCATACAGTGTATTAAGAATCTTAAGTACATCTTACGCCATCTTCAATCAACTCTAATTACATCATTCTGAATACAGTACATAGGTTAGAGGATCACGAGGAATGTTTTCTGAAGCAGAGATACTTTAATTACTTGAAATAATGAATGAATTCTGTTAATGAAGCAGTCTGAGCTAATAATAATACTACAGGAATAGTAATGATAAAATAAGTGTAACTGTAGATGTTACCCCCAGAACAACGGTTTTCTGCCAAATGGCATTTTAGATGAATTCTGGGTTTTCTGAATTATAAGGTGGTTTACAAGACTATGAATTCCTTTAGGATAAATTTTTATTACTATTATTACTGCATTTTACTCAATTTGGCCCAAAAAATCATTTTTTCATTTGGTGCTTATTAAAAATTGTTCTATAGTTTTTGTTCTACATTCTTCACTTTCAGTGTATCTGCAACCATTTCTTTCTGCTTTACACAGAATCTGTCAGGTTGCTCCTCGGACGGCTTGATGTGTAGCACTTAGCTGTACTTTCCTGACAGCTCAAAAACACTAATTTAAGCCATATTCTTATCAGTTTGATAAGAATTTAGCTCTAATGTGTTGATGAGCTGTCAGGAGTTCAGCGATATAGACTACACATTGAGCCATCAGAGCAGCAACCTGGCGGATTCTGTGTAAGGCAGAAGAAAATGGTTGTAGATACACTGAAAGTCAAGGACGTAGAGCAAAAACTTTTGAAAAATTGAAATCAAGAACAATTGAAAAAAATGATTTTACCCCAAAATTGATATGATATTGATATGATATATTGTTTTGTGGGAAACGATTCAATAAAACATATACTTTATACATTTATATATATGCTTTTTCTGACTTCATTTTACATGGAGGAGGTATTATCGGTCACTGATAGTATTCTCTGTGTAAGTGTGTATACAGAGATGGCTGTCAGTCCCTGATAACACCTCCCTGTGAACAATGAAGTCAGAAATAGCAGAGATATAAATGCATACATTATACTAAATCTATATATCAATCTGCTCAGCTCCTTCTGCTCTATAACACGCTGCCTGCAGACCGCATTATGTTTCATGGGGACAGCTCCAACTGACATAAGAAATGCCACTCTTGACAAATGTCCTCCTTTATCTTCTTTTTGTACGTATTTAGTCATTTCTTTCCGCTTCCTTGTCTCTCGCACTCTGGATTCTTGATATTCCCTCCATGTCCTCTGCCATGCTTCTAAGCAATCATTATGAAGATGTGTAACCAGGATGGAAGTACACAGGAAAGCCACTTTAATGTTCTTATTAAGAGCCCTCACACAGAGCAGATGGCCAAGAGGCTTTGACAACTTGATTTTTTTTTCTCTCTTTTTTTTTTTTTTCATCTCTAAAATCCCTGAATTTGTAATTGTCATTTTAAACACCGTGACGAGTGTCTGGATCCAGTGTAATCCAATCACTGACTCTGACAGTAACTTGGTCAAAGCCAGTTTCGGAGTACCATAGTACGGCCACATTTTACGGAATTACAGCTACAATATATGGATCTCGATGAGGTTCTGCTGAACCTGACTTACACCGCTATAAGGTTCTTTAGTTTTGGTCAGCAGTACCATCGCAGGCGGTGAGATATTACAACTGTAATATAACACTAGCTTGAAGCTGCATCAAATCCGTCTGAAACTGGCCTAAAGTGTAAAAGGGCTTTTCCATTCTCCCAACATTTCTATTTGAGCAACAATTCTGAAACATCGTTTCTTGCAAGGTTGTGTTGTGACACTCCTCTGGCATTCCTCCTTGAAATATGCATACGCAAATATACAACGTCAGACTGTGTGGCCTCACCTTGTCAAGAAGCAAAATGCAATTTCACGAGGAATAATAGAGGAACGGCACTTTGCAGGTGACATTTACAGCAAAGGGAGCTCTCTTCCAAGAAACTGAATGTCAGAGAGGTCTATGATAGTGATGAGAGAATCGAAGCGGCAATATTCGTGATTCGCACAAATATTGCCCGCTTCGGCTCGGCATCCCGAGGCAGCGCGGACTCGTGATTATTCGTGCATCACTGCAAGTTTGAAATGCCCGTTTTTTTCAGCCAATCAGCATCAAAGGGAAGCCTGTGGGAACGCCTGCTGTGATGTAACAGCCCCTATACCTCCCCAGCAGTGATTGGCTGGCAGTGACATGTGACCTAAATTTATATAAGGTAGGGACCTGCAGCATCAGCCTCATTGTGCTTTGGGAAGGAGAAGAGACAGACAGTGTTAGCTAGTGTAGTGTGTGCAGCAAGCAGTTAGTTAGGAGTTAGATTAGGAAGCCCCAACAGTCTTTTTAAAGACTATACTCTGAAGAACAGTATACCAGTATATACTGTAAGCCTGTATTCTGTGTAGGATAGGAAGCCCCAACATTCTTTTTAAAGACTAATTGATTCTGTGAAGAAAATTATACAGTATATGCTGTAAGCCTGTATTCTGTGCAGGATAGGAAGCCCCAACAGTCTTTTAAAAACTAATTGATTCTGTGAGAAAAATTCAGTATATGCTGTAAGCCTGTATTCTGTGCAGAGCTGTGCCTGGTACACCTTGTCCAGCCACATAGCTCAAACTATACATCTGTAAACAGATATATTCCTGTGCATGACTGTGCAGTGACTAGGGTATACATTTCATCAGCCTGCTATATACCTCACAGTACGCAAACTGCGTACATCTTTTTTTGGATAGGTCTGAAAATAATTTTACCTGCATATCTATATTGTCTGTTGATCTGTAATACATGGTGCAGTGAGTTGGGAAAAAAATTTCATCAGCCTGCTATTTACCTCATAGTCTGTAGATACCGTATTGAATCTTTACAATTATAATAATATAATACTGCTACTGTGCACATGGAGAAACCCAGGGTCAGGGGGAGAGGGGGAAGAGCTGGGAGAGGTGGAAGAGGTGGTCGTGGAGGGAGAGGTGGGAATCGTGGTGGTGCTGTGGTCAGCGGTGATGACCGTGGTGTGCGTGGTGACACAGTGCCAGCTGCTGTGGGTACAGTGGAAACACGTAAGGTCAGGGTGCCTGGTCAACTCCAGAAGTTGGTAGGGCAGCGTCCTACAAATCTGACAGACCCCAAACAACAACAGGAGGTGGTTCAGTGGATTGCAGAGAGCACGTCCAGCCACGTTTCGTCTGCCCCCTCATCCAGCCAGTCGACTTCTCTGAGCCAGGGTGTCTGTCCTCCAACTCGCCCTCCTTCTCCCCAGCCAGAACCCTCTAGGGGTTAGTCCCACGGACAAAATTTATCCATGGAACTCTTCAGCCACCACTTCTCTGATGTGCCAGTGGACGAGCTGCTATGCCCTGATTCTCTGGTGGAAGATGACGACGAGACACTGTTGTCGGAGGTAGTTGTCAGGGATGTCACTGTGGAGTCTGAGGAAGACCTGGGGGATGATGAGGGGACAGATCCTACTTGGGTGGATGAGGCAACTGGAGGCAGTGGTTCAGACTGTGAGACGACATCAGCACCACAAGCTGTTGAGAGAGCCAGAGGGCTGCGACGAAGGAGAAGCCAGGGCCGAGTCACTACTTCCCCAAGTGCTCCTAGAGGTCACGCTCCAGCCTGTACTATGCGCCACTCCTTAGTTTGGGAGTACTTTAAGGATGATGAGGCCGATCCTTGTTTGGCAGTGTGCAAGCTGTGCCACACGTCAATGAGCAGGGGTTCAAAACGCAACAACCTGACCACTAGTAGCCTGCGCAAACATTTGGAGAGAAAACACCCCACCAAATGGTTTGCACTTCTGTCTGCTGGTGACGTTGACACAGTTAGTCCAGCAACTGTGTCTCGTCCAAGCCAGGACGTTGCAGCCTCCAGCCCCGAAAGGACCCCTCCAGCTCCATCTCCCTTCCTCTCCTCCATTCATGTGTCCCAGTGTGGCGTTCAACTGTCTCTACCGCAGACATTTGAACGCAAGCGCAAGTACACAGCCACCCACCCCCATGTGCAAGCTCTAAATGTCCACATCGCCAAGCTGATTAGTTTGGAAATGTTGCCGTACAGGCTTGTGGAGACAGAATCCTTCCGCAACCTTATGGAGGCAGCAGCCCCCCGTTACTCTGTCCCCAGCCGACACTATTTTGCCCGATGTGCCGTCCCCGCCCTGCACCGGCATGTGTCTGAGAACATTGCCCAAGCTCTCAAAAACGCGGTTTGTACCGGTGGCCAGGGACATTACATCTCCCTCACGGCACATTGGGTCAATCTGGTGGAGGCTGGGGCAGAGACCGATCGTGGGGCTGCACATGTGCTACCCACACCACGAATTGCGGGACATAGTTCCGTCTGTGTGTCTCCGGCACATTATGCCTCCACCTCCTCCTCCACCTCCTCCTCCTCCAAAGTGGCAGTGATGCCCCAATCGTCAAGTCTCATTTCCTCGATGGCCAGCAGTTTCAGCACTGTGGTAGGGAAGCGGCAGCAGGCAGTCCTGAAACTGCTGAGCCTGGGGGATAAGAGGCACAAGGCTGAAGAGCTCTTACAGGGCATCAGGGGGCAGACCAATGTGTGGCTGGCGCCACTGAACCTTCAGCCAGGAATGGTGGTCTGCGATAATGGGCGTAACCTGGTGGCGGCTCTGCATCTTGGTGGGCTGACTCACATGCCATGCATGGCCCATGTGCTCAACTTGGTGGTCCAGCGGTTCCTCAAGACCTACCCCCAGTTGAGTGAGTTGCTCACCAAGGTGCGGCGCATATGCGCCCATTTTCGCAAGTCCACCACCGATGCCGCGACCCTCAGGACTGTGCAAGGGCGGCTACAACTCCCTGTTCACCGGCTGCTGTGTGACGTTTCCACACATTGGAATTCGACGTTACACATGCTAGCCAGGGTGTACCAACAACGCAGGGCAGTTGTAGACTGCCAGCTGATCCTCCGAGGTGGTAGTCAGGCCAGTCAGCTTCCTCATGTCTATGCTGAGGAGTGGACGTGGATGGCTGGCATCTGCCAGGTCTTAGGTCCCTTTAAGGAGGCAACAGCGATGGTCAGTGGTGATGCACACATCATCAGTGTCACCATCCCTCTGTTGTGCCTCATCCAGAACTCCTTGAGGAACCTAAGATCTGAGGATTCAGCAGTGTCACAGGAGGTGGGGGAAGACAGTGACATTGAGAGCACCCTGTTGTCAGTTTCGCTGCGCGAAACTGAGGAGGAGGAGGAGGAAGAAACTCTTGGCCACCATGCATCAGGGGGTGATTCCATGCTACCTGTTGAGTGGGTATGGGCTGAGGAGGATGAATTGGGGTCAGAAGAAGGGGGGGGAGGAGAAGATGGAGAGTCCGCTAAGTGAGGAGGCTGAAGGCTTGCGTGTTGGCACAGTAGGGCACATGGCAGACTTTATGCTTGGCTGTCTTTGTCGTGATCCCTGGGTCAAGAGGATACTGTCCACCAATGACTATTGGGTGTACACCCTCCTTGACCCACGCTACAAGGACAACTTTGCCCAACTTATACCCGTGGAGGAAAGGAGCACCGAGTCACTTTCTACCACAAGGCCCTGGTTTCAGAAACTGCTACAGGCCTTTCCAGACCAGTCGAGCAACAGGGGGCAGACTGCAGTGGCTGAAGTTGGAGAGGAGAGGAGGGGAAAGTCAGTGTAGGCGCCAAGGGCAGGGGTACACTATTCCATGCTTTTGCCAAGTTTCTTAAACCCCAGCAAGACAGTACGAAACAGCCACAGGGCAGGCAGAGCAGGGCGGAACAGTACGCAAGATGGTTAGGGAGTATGTCGCGGACCAGACCAACGTCCTGACCGATAACTCCACGCCATATAATTACTGGCTGGCCAAGCTGGACAGGTGGCCAGAACTTGCGCAGTACGCTCTTGAGGTGCTTGCCTGCCCTGCTGCAAGTGTACTGTCTGAAAGGGTTTTTAGTGCGCGGGGTATCATTACGGACAAACGGACGCGCCAGTCCACCGACAACGCCGACATCCTCATGTTCATCAAGATGAACAGGTCATGGATATCCCCCAGTTCTCATCCCCACCTCAGGCTACCTCCTAAATTGCTTGCTTTCCTCCTCCTCCTCTTCATCTGAGTTGCATATGCAACAATTTTTCAGGAAAGTCATCCGGCTTCCTACTAACAATTTTTCAGGAAAGTCATCCGTCTTTCTACTAACAATTTTTCAGGAAAGTCATCTGGCTTTTCTAAAAACAAATTTTTTCAGGAGTCATGCGGCTTTGTAACCAAATTTTTATGAAAGGGCCATGGGTTTCTATACACACAGTGCTGACGGAAGCCCCATCAGCCTTTCTAAACACAATGCCCACTGCCTCTCCCAAGCGGCTGTGGTGCTGATGTTGCCTCACACTTAAAATTGATCTGTTCTGCTCTCTTCCTCGGGCTGTCTGCGGAGAAGGCGGACGCTCCGAACCGGTATCATGGCGGCTCTCCGGCCCCTCATTAAGCCCAGGATCGTCAAGAAGCGGACGAAGAAGTTCATCCGCCACCAATCAGACCGTTATGTAAAGATTAAGCGTAACTGGCGTAAACCCAGAGGCATTGACAACAGAGCACGCAGGAGGTTTAAGGGGCAGATCCTGATGCCCAACATTGGGTACGGTAGCAACAAGAAGACCAAACACATGCCACACCTGGTCCACAATGTCAAGGAGCTCGAGGTTCTATTGATGAGCAACAAGTCCTTCTGTGCAGAAATCGCCCACAACGTCTCCTCAAAGAACCGAAAGACCATTGTGGAGAGAGCGGCACAGCTCGCCATCAAAGTGACGAACCCCAACGCCAGACTGCGCAGCGAAGAGAACGAATAAATATCTCTGTGGTTATTTGTGCTAAATAAAAGTTAAATAAACAAAAAAAAAAAAATTGATTCTGTTCCTGATCCACCCAAGTTGAATCTGTCCCATCATGAGAAAGTCCCCCAAGGAGTCCCCACTGTAACTTGCTTCACTTTCAACTACCTCACCCCCCGGACACCTGTGTCTCCCATTGTCCACCACCTCCTCAGACAACACTGGTAAATCCCCACTGTCAGCACACTGAGACTGCAAAAGGTCTTGCGAATTGGGGCAGAGAATGTTCTGGGGTAGCACATCAGAGAAGGGGTGACTATGGGGTTCCAGGGAGTACGTGACCACATGCAATCTCCATCTAAAAAGTCATTACTGAGGCTCAACCATCATGCTTTACACTGCCAATCTTATTACTGAGGCTCACCACCATGCTTTTACTGCAATCTTATTGAAAGACAGACAATCAGG